>SSSI01008589.1:0-43709 GCA_004796505.1 Oryzaephilus surinamensis | reverse complement strand
GATAATTTATTGAAATTGCGTAAGTGCGAGTAATGTCAATATTATCACCAAAACTTTCATTTTTTTAATGGTATAGTTGCACATTTTTTTTTTATTTATTCGTTTATTTCATAAAGTTTTCATGATTCTGAAAATGTACATACTTTTTTTCAACGTACAACAGTTTTTCTTAAAAAAAAATAATTAAAGTCGCATTTTGACGTTTCCCGATTTTAAAGAATTTAATTACGTCACTAAGTTTGACAGTTGTTGTCAAATATTTGACTGTTAATTGGCTGTTGTAGTCGAATGTATCGATGCCAACACACTGATTGGCTGTTGTAGTTGATTTTGATGGCGGTGAAAAATAGTACGTTTGAAATGAATATGGTTTTTTAACTTTTAATAACAAATTAAGGAAAAAAGATAAAAATCTGAAAAAAATATTTCAAAGGTTTTTTAACACGATCTACCGATTTATGAAGTCAAATTTCAAATCCTTCGCTCATGCAACTACCCCATTTAGTTCTTACTGCTCTTGATATGTAATATATATTATTTTTCATTAACAGAAAACGTTTTCTTATGCATAGTATTGCATAGTAACTAAAACAATGCTTCTTTATATTCAGTTGCCTATTAAAATATTTAAAAATATTAAATATATTGAGGAAAAAGTAAGGAAATTATGTCAATAATTTTTAATTTATAATGTACTCAGCGATAATTATAAAAAGTCAAATAGAAAACTTAGAAATTAAATTAAGCTACATAACAAGTCATTAAAATCACAACAAATGTAATGTTTTGTACTAAGAAAACTAATATTCGACACTGGACAAACTTAAAAATATAAACTACAATATAAAATATATAAAAGATAATTACAAAAAAAAGATTTGAGCGTTAAGTTTGATCACAATATTTCACTATAAGATAATTTATTAAGCCTCAGCAGGTGGAGTTTGTAGTTTATTAGCACAGTTAACAGGATTTTCATTTAATTCAAATTTATCATCAATTTTCAACATGATGTTTTGTAGTTTTTGTTGATTTTTCATTAATTTTCTATGTGGTAATGCGTATTTTAATTTATTCCAAAAATATGGATCACCCCACTTAACATAAGTGTTTGTTTTTAAATAAACTTTCAATTCTTCATCCAACATATCTTCATTTAAATCACCATAAATCAACACAATAACTCTTGCTCTACCCTCACGAATCGCCTCCATATGGGCTGTCCTAAACTCCATTTTACCCCATATACTATCTACGAAATTATTCGACAAAACAACTAAAGTTCTACGCGAATTCAACACCGAATTCGTCAATTGTGTGGCAATAAATTCACCCGGCACCCAATTACGATAATGAACACAAACACTGTATGGATTTGGACCAGATTCCAATTCTGGCATTAATTTCTCAACAACGAATTTCTCATCTTTATGCGAATAGCTGACAAACACGTCAAATTGTTTGTCTTTATCTAATTCCTCTTCTGTTACAAGCCATAATAAGATATTTTTCGCATACAACCATACTTTTATCTCTTGTTCATAACGATAATATAAAGCAATTAATATAACAAAGAATAATACAGTTGCAAAACCAATTGTTAAATAAATAATCAAATAACTTGGACAAATATCTTTTATATGATGGACTAAATCGGTGGTGTTTGCGCAAAATATTTTATTGGCATCAACTTTTGGATTGAATTGAAGAAAACGTTGAAAATGGAAATTGCTACAATCACAAGTCCATGGATTATTTTTTAATGTGACAGTTTGAAGTGTTGTTGAATTTTTCATTTCCGTTATAATGTTATTTCTCAAGTGTGACAATTTATTTCCATCTAAATGCACTTCCTAAACAAACAAACAAAAAATTAACTATAATCAAAATGTTTATACTCGTATTTAATAGCAAATTTACCGTAAGGTTTGGTGGTAGCCAAGCTAAATCTTTCAATCGATTATCGTTCAAATACAAAACAGTTACATTTTTGTATTCCTTGAGGTTTTCGGTGAACTCCGGTATATTTTCAATAAAATTACCAATTAAATTCAATACAGTTTGATTTGTAAATGATTGTACTTTAAATTTCGGTAATTTCGTTAAATTCTTATAAGCACAATCAATTATTAATGCTTTATCGAATGTTCTTAAATAACATTTACATGTTTCTGGACATCCCTTGTAATTTGTATTCAATTCACATAATAATGAAGACAATTTTAATGTTTTAAAATGATTGTTTTCTAATTGTTTTGGTAAATTACATTTAAACATATTTGATTGAACAATTTCAATCGTTTTTATTTGATCTTGTTGTAAATAACGTAAAAAATGATAATTAAAACAATCACAATTGAATGGATTGTTTGTTAAATTTAATATTGTTTTACCATATTCTGGTAATATTACATCGAAATTCTTCATATCAAACCATGAAATGTTGTTATAAGATAAATCCAATGTTAAAACATACTTTGATGATGGACAAATCGTTTCAACCTAAAAAATGATGTAATTTTTATATAAAATGTAAATAATTTATTTTAAGAAATAGTGTAATTTCAATCCAGAATATAAATTTGTCTATCATTATGTAAATAGATGTGACTTTTTGATAAACTTTAATCGTATAAATAATTACATTGGAAATTTTAATGTAATTTTCAAACAAGTTTATAATTATATTTAAATTAATAATTAAATTTGTTTACTTACTGCTAAACTATCCACATAATTATGAGACAAATTAAGCCTTTTTATGTTCGGATACAAAAAAATCATATTCGAATTAACAGTTGTTATCATATTATAACTTAAATCCAATTCTTCTATATTTAACAACGATGTAAATGGATGTAATTCAGCTGGATAATCGTCCATAGTGTATTGATTGTGAGCTAAATTTAAATAAATCACATTTCTAAGCTCTTTAAACGCGTTTATATCAATAAAATTAATTGCATTTCTTTCCAATAATAAATATTTCAAATTTATTAACGATGTAAACAAATTTGCAGTTATATTTGTTAATAAATTGTTGCTTAAATCCAGTTTTTCCAGTTTTGAAAGCGAATTAAACACCTCGTCTGGCAAATGTTTTATTTGATTTTTATTTAAACTTAAAAGGGTCAATTTCTTCAATGCACTAAACACTCCAACTGGTAAAGTTTCTAATTTATTATGATCTAAAAGGATTTCTATTAAATTTTCATCACCGTTAAATAAATGTTCTGGAATTGTTTCTAAATTTGAATAAGAAAGTGTGACTGTTTTTAAATTCGTTAAATTCGCTAATAAATAATCGTCTAATCGTAATTTTGGATTAAATCCTAAACGGACACCTTCCAATTGTTGATTATTTTTTAGTAAATTTCTTGGTAAAAATTCCAATTGGTTTGTTAATAAACTTAAATTTTTCAATTTGATGAGATCATAAAAAGTGTCCTCTTTGATGAATTTTATTTTATTGTTGCTTAATTCTAATGATTGCAATGCATTCAATCCACTAAACATATCACGATTCAATTCCATGAAACGATTACCGAATAAATGTAATATTTTTAAATTTTCAAGTCCATAAAACCAGTTGCTGTTTAAATTATCCAGTTTATTTCTCGACAAATCCAAATAAACAAGACTTGGTGTATAGTTAAAGTTGATATTAACATTTTGGAAGTTGTTGTTGTTCAAATAAAGTCTTGTTATGTTTGGTAAATATTCCAAAAAGTTATTTTCATAACTCAAAAACGGTGAGTTGAATGTTAGTATTTTAATCGTTGATAAATTGGCAAAATGTTCTTTTGTCAATATAAAATTGTTTGTAGACGGTGCAGTAACAAATAAAAATTCCAATTGCGTAATATTGAAATAATCTGATAACAAATCAGCAAAACTAGATGATGGTATTGGACAATTTTTTATGTCGAAGATTTTCACATTTGGTACGTTCAATTTTGGCAAATAGCTGACATTGTAATAGTTCAGTTTGTTCGTACAGTCCATTTCTAATTTCCACAATGGTGTTTTGTACACATTTATTGAAATGTCCATCGTTTTTGCTGGACATTGATATGTTTCCCCATTAAAACAGTCGCATTCTGAATTTACACATGTTAAATCATCATAAGCGATTGTTAATGTAAAAAATAACACAATTATTAGCTTTGAATACATCTGAAAAGAAATTAATAACTCTATAATTAGAAATAATTGAACAAAAAATAAATACATACATTGAGTGTATCCGTAATTGATTTCTAGGAAAAAACAACTATTCTTCCATATTGTTTATAATAATTTGCAGTCACGAGTTGATAAAATTATTGCAATTTAATATAAAGTTGATGCACATTTTCGCGTTCTCAACAAAACACTCATTTTTTAAAACTGTTTACATTAGTCTGTATAAATATTTGGGTAAAAAAACTTTGTTATTATTAAATTACATAGGTACGTATTTACCTTACGAGAAAAAATTTTGTACTAACGAAAATATGTTTAATCAGAAATGGGAGTAGGAACATGTGGTTGTAGTGCGCATGCTCTACTTTAATTCAAAACTAATTATGCACGTAATTTGGGAAATTTTGTGGTTTTCAAATATAAATTACGAAATATTCACCCTTTGCACGTAGACAATTTAAAAATAAACACAATTATAAGTCTTATCACATGAAATTTTCGAAAATAATCCCCTCCATGTGGGGAATTCCAGTTTATTGCAAGTGTCAAAAGGCCAACCAATCAAATTCACAATCTGTGCTTCTTAACTCAGGTAATTTGGAAAAACTCATCTTTTATTAAAAATGAAAAAGGTTTAAAACCTGTTAATGAGCTTTCAGACTAGTTTCACTTATTGAAGATCGGTAAAACCCATTCAACAATACCATTGACATGCATTTCAATAGAATATTGCCCAAAATTTTTTTCAAATAGCCTTCGAAAATAAATCAACTTTATTATTATTTTAAATTTTATTCATAATTCACACGTACATCTAGAAAACGTAAAACTACAAAGTAAATACATGAGTAGTGAAATTTACAATGCAATTAAATATATTAAAGAATCAAATCAATCACTATTTTCCTCCATTTTTTTTAATACATCAAAATACTTGTAAAAAATTGAAACAAAATGGAATAATCGAATGTTATTTATTTAACAGGCGACTCAGTTGATGATTCCGCACCATCAGTTTTGACCATTTTCCCTGTATCACCTTTAAAACAAAACAAAAGTTATAAAATTTAACCATTTATTGATAATAGAAACGTTTACTTTCAGAATCTGCTTGTTCACCACCACTTCTACGTCGTTTACGTGCAGATCTATCACGTCTGAATACTTTTTGTTGTGTGGGTAATGGATCCATACCCAATACCTTAAAAAATACCAAATTAAATAAATTCACAATTTTATAAATAAGAAAATACTTTGTAAATTTGTCTATAAGCAATCAATCTTAATGCATATTGTGCTGAACACGTTAAATCTTCTCTTTGTTGTGCCGTTAATGCAATCGCAGCATCTGGACTATCTTTTTCACATGGATCACCCAATCCAGGACCACCGGGCAACAATAAACCACTAGCTACAGCCTCCATGACACGTCTTAAAGCGTCTCCAGGCGACAATTGAACTTGTCCGGGCACTGAAGAAATGACTTTTTCCGCCAACAGTTCCATTGCCTTCAAATATAGTTAGTTGAATAACAAAATCGTTAATCAAATTTAAAAATATTTTACCCATGAACTTAATGGTGACCATGTAGGCACTCTCTGGCATAAATCTCTTAATATTCGAATTATTACAACACATGAATGTAAGCCCAATGCTCTAGCCTAAAAAATTAACTAATTAATTTAATTTCAATTATTTTTTTTTAATTATTATTAAGGTTCTTTAATTATAAAAATAGAACCTTATATATATAAAATAATATTAAAAAAATAATTGTGAATGATTGAGATGTGAACTTTTTCAAAATTTATTAAAAACAAATTACGAATCTTTAAAAAAAAATAATAATAAAACTAAGAAAAGGGAATAGAAGTGAAAAAATACTAGCTTATATTATTATTAGTAATTACAAAAACAAACAAAATAAATTATAATAAAAACTCCGATTCCCTACAAAAACAAACAATTATAAATCAAACTCACATCGTCAAATCATGAATAAAGAAAAAAAAATATAATAAAAACAGTCAATCACATCTTATTTAATTTTAAGTTTTCAAATTGCTTTTTTTTAATTAAATTAATGAAATTTTAATTACGCATTTTTTAAGTGCGTGTTTTTTTCGGTGTGAGAATTTTAAGACACAAACCTGGAACCATTTGGTATGTCTGAGGGCTGCCAGCGCCTGGAGACACTTGCCGCGTGAGAGAACATCCCGGTCCAACCCGCCGCTCGCAGCTTCTAGACATCATCAAAACAAAAGGGTGTTTGACCATCGCGCTCTCAAATATTCAACCACCAACACAATGTTTGTTTGTTTTTGCATCGCCAAAACACACAAATACACACACCAATTCTTGTCTTTTACATTTTCATATATAAATAAAAAACAAAAATAGTGGCATATTTTTTACAAGTGTGCTTGTTTGGCTACACAATTTGTGAAATGAGCAGCGGTTGGTCAAAAATCCTTATCCCACACCAACCTAAAATCAACTCTAAACAGGCATATCATATGGCACAGTACATACATATAAGTATTGGACCGCTTATTCTACAAAATTAACAATAATTATATATAGATTATCTATAATATAATAATAATTAAAAATAAAGTAAAAAAAAAATTGTAAAATAAAACATGTTACACACAAAAATAAACAATATATATATTGTATAATATAAATATTTTGGTTTTATACATCACATTTGCACTTCCTGAAATTTTATATTAAAATTCAAATTGTAGATTTGTGTGTGCGTTTTTTTTCTTCGTAATCCGGTCACATTAGAGTATCAGTCGTGTATTTTTTTTGTTTTTTTTTTTGAAATAATTATTAAACGACTGATACACGTTAACTTGACTCTGGACGACAAACAACTGTAAAAACTACAAAAAGTCCAATATTTATTAGCGACGGATCAAGGTTTAAGCTTCCCTCTTTTTTGTTCATTCAATATAAAAATCAATCACTCAAAAACAAAAAAAAAAACTTCAAACAACACAACTCTCGAAATAAAACACTCAAATAATGGTAATAAAAAAAAATTGTAGATAAAATCTTTCAGCTTAAACCCTGCAACGGTACTGTACACACCCACATTCATACTATATTTCCATAATTCTTATTGTTAATACATTTTGTTACCTTGTTCACGCATTATAGGACTAGTTAATTGTACTAGTACAGTTAAACCATCTCCACTAACTGTTAAACCAGCTTCTGCTGCATTTATTTGTACTGTATATGCTGTTGTATTGTCATTTGTAACTAATTTTAAACAACCTGGTAATAAATCAACAACTTTTCGTAATAATGTTAATGTTGGCTTATCAGCACACAATACAACTAATTCAACATTTGCATCACCACGTAATAATAAGCCTTTTGCTAAATGTCCAACACGCATTACACCTTTTAATATACGATTTGCATCTCTGTCTTGTTGGAACGAAAATCTAAAATAAAAAAAAACACGAAAATTTATTACATAAAAAACCAAAATTGAATTCGATTTAATGTTTATACAACCAGCAATACATTGTTGTATAGAGAATCGGGCTACATATTTACACATTGAAAAAGGTATGAATATGTGAAAAACTCTAAAAAATTTAATTTACGCCCAAGAAAAAACAGAAATACTTGCTTTAAAATCGTAAATCTGACAAGCATTGGGCAGTAATAATTTCATTAAAAATAAAATAATACGCAAACTTACAACTGATTATCTCTACCATCCTCTTTCGGTTGATCACTTTTCTCTGTTTCAGTTTTAATTGGTTGTGTTGTTGTATTTTCTTGTTTTATATTGGACGTAACAGTACCATTATTAGTTGTTACTGCCGTTGTTGTACTATTAGTTGTGGTTGTGGCTGTTGTGGGTGCAGTTGTTGTTTGATTTGTTGTTGTTGTACTACTAGTAGTACTAGTTGTAATAATATCTTTTGGTTTTGCTTCCGCCAATTGATCAGATACCATTTTTAATGCACGTTCTGTATGTGATACAATACGTTGTATTGATTGGAGTTCCTCTTCTTTTGGATAAATTTCTGAATGACGTGCCATCACGTGACGATCATCACTAGATTCTGTACGACGTGCTAATGGCATACCACCCTGGAAATACTGTTAATAATTCAAAATGATTGAATATCGAAACAAATTGTATGTATTTAACAAAAACATTAAATTAATATCTTACGGGCGGTGCACCACCTGGAAACGGTCTACCACGTGGATATGGTCCTATATTACCACGACGTACCATTTCCATGTATTCTTCTTCGTAACGGCGTCTATCTTCCCAATACATACGATCTTCCTCATCTTCGGGCATATTGTAGTGTCGTCGCGCCCAGAATTCTTCACGTAAAGCCTGGAAAAATCATAAAATTTTATTAAAAAAAAATGTATCTGGCGCCATCTATTAACATTTAAATGTACATGTATAGGGAAATTACAAAAATTATTGTTTGAAAATGCAAAACTCTAATTAATTCCATCTTCAAGTAATTAGAGGTGAAGAATTTCATTAATCTAATATTAGACAACCTTAAAATTTTGATAAACACTTATAGAAGTTTAACAAAAGGAACAATTGTCTGAAATTATAAGAAAAATAATACATACTGCTCTACGCATTTTTTCCTCTTGTATTTTACGTTGCCTTAATGATGGTTTAACATCAACAACTAAATCTGGATTAACTTTTTTCTTATATTGTAAACGATGTCTACGTCCTTTCATATGCATTTCTTTGGCATTTGGATCATTGAATCGACATTCACATAATTTACAATTGAAACTAATCACCTAAAAATAGAAAAACAAAAAAATAAATAAAATTTAAAATAAATCAAAATTATCATACTTTTCCATCTTCACTTTTTATTTCTTCAATATAATCTTGTCCAACAGGCTGTATATCCGGTTCTGGTGTATCATCGACATCATCATCTTTGGAATCACCATTACCTGCGGGAATGCCGAGACCTCCTGATTGCACAAAGTTTATCTTTGGTTGGGAGGAGACCGACTTACGGGCACCACCAATTATTTCTGGTTCCTGTGGTGGTATTGGTTTACCTAATTTTGTATGTAATAACACGACTTTTTGATGTTTGGCACCACGTATATGAGCCGCATATGCATCGTTCCCTTTTTGAGAAAATAAAATCATCATTAAATAAAAACACATTAAATATTTTCTATTTTATTTATAATATAATTATATACATTACCTGTACATGTAACATCACATAATTGACAACGTAATGAATTTCCTGCACGATTTTGATTTGTAACAGCAACACTTGCAGCCATTTTCGTTGCTGCTTCACGTTTTTTATGTTTTTGTCCTTCTAAATGTTCTCTATAGGTTTGTGGACCAGCGCAACTACAAACCGAACAAAAAAAAAATATGTATTTATACATAAATGGTGGTATTCCGGAATATCGTCCGAATTTTTTATAAACTAATTTCTGACTTTATTTTAAAAAGAAAATCTAGTTTAATTTCAAAAAAAATCTTAAAATCAAGTCAGGAATATCATTCTGTTTACCTTATTTTGCATACATCACAATAGTGCAACTGTTGTGGTTTTGGTGGTGCTTTAGTTCTCATATTTTTCGCTCCAATGCCACCTTTCTTATAGCCCTGCCAACCGCCAGTTTTTTGTTGTTGTGCACCGCCACTTTGTTGGGCAACGTACATTGTGGCAGCTGAATATAATGCAGCGTCGTATCCTGAATATGTCGTTGTTGAATTAGCTTCTAAGAACAAAGATATAGTGCTCGTTGAGGAATGAGAGATGTGGTTATTAGTATTGGGTGTACAAAAAAAAAAGTAAGCACTGTTTTAATTTGTGTGATCATTAAATGATTATTGTGAATATTGGTTACATGATATTCGGATTGACTAGAAAGACTTTCATTTTCAATAGAAGTCACATTTACATAAGAAAAATTGACACGTAATTTTAAAGATTTCTAATAAAAGGTGAATTTCAATTGTCAGTTTCATTATATTTTAGCTTTGTAAATGAAAACTTTATGTAATTCCAAAAATTGATCAAGTGAAAACGAGTCTTTCAACTGAAAACTAAGTATATATTAATAAAAACGGGACTCACGTTTTGCTTGTGTTGTTGGTTGGGCTGCAATTGTTGTTTGGGCAGCTGGTTGAGCGTATGTTGCTTGATAACCAGTAGCGTTTGCTTGATAAGTGCCAGTATATTGAGCTGGTTTAGCGGCTGCCGTCTAATTAACAAAACCAACATTAACATTAAATTCAACAATTCCAGCAACAAAACAATAAAAGGAGAAATTTGTTTGAATGAATCTCTATATCACATTTTTTTTACAAACGAAAATAATGATCGAAAAGAAAAATGATTCATTCAATATACTTTGGCAAGGTGTCTGGACAGAATTCACATATAAAAATGAAAACTGGAATTTCTCCTTGCAAACTTTTATTGATTTTCGTGTTGTTGTTGTTTACTTACAGCAGCTTGAGCTTGTTGTTGTCCGGCCGCCCTTTGTGTATACGTTTGAGCGTATGTGGCCGATTTGGCGGCAGCGGCAGCAGTTTGATCGTAACCGCCCGAATAACTGGCAGCGGCCGTTTGTCCGTAACCGTATTCGTATGCCGGTGTGGCACCAGTTCCAACAGCAGCATAAGTGCCTTGCGAAGCGGCAGCCGCTTGATAGGCTGTATCGTAGCCGGCGGCGGCCCGTTGGGTGCCGTACGTGGCGGCGGCGGCTGCTGTTGCTGGAGCGGCTACGGCATAACCCGCCTGACCGGCTTGATATGCGGCACCAGTTGCAGTTGCACTAGAAAATACAAATTCAGTCAACAAATCAATTCAATGAATTTATTTCCAACATGGCCAATGATTATTCAATAATTTTTTAATTACTTGTTATTAAATCGACTAAATTTAATCAAAAGTTATATTATGAATACACACCTAAATGGTGGATGATATTTATTGATCGAGCAAAATGCCGGCGCCATTTATTCAAGGACGCCGGCATTTCCCCGACCGTCCAAACACAACAATCATTAAAAAAATCCTAGTCGACTTGTATTATTACAAATTTCATTTTTTAACAGATAAATAACTGCCTGTTGTTTAATTATTATTAAATTATAATTACCTGTATTGTGTTCCACCGTGTGTAAATCCAAAATAATTATTTGTAGCCATAATTAAACGCACACGCTTACAAAAATTTTTGATGTTCAACACGGAAAACGCTCTCTAGTGCCATTGACAGGAAGTCAATTACCGGAAGTTTTACATTGTCAAAAATATTAGTAAAAAATGTCCCTAGATTTTTTGAATTAAAGCGCGCACAATTTTCGTTTTTATATTTCCGTAATTTTATATTTTTTATGTAAATACTGGATTAAATAAAACAATTTATAACATTAAAGCAATATATTCACAAAAGTTAAATATTTTTACGGCTAAGATTATACTAGTGTGACTACATTCATAAGATTTGAATTATTTCACTGTTTTTTCGAATTTCTATTTGTACTTTTGAGATTAAAAATGACTTAATTAGGACTATTTTAATGATGTAAATATAATCACACTACATATTAATTAAGATGTATTACAAAAGTTTCAAATAAAAATGTCTATTAGCATTTCTCACTAGAAAGTTATGCTTATGAAAAATTATTATAAATATTACAAAATTACTATTTCCTCCTTACTTTTATCATACTAAAATGGTTTGTTTTTGTTATCTAAATATAATTATGTACATATATATGAAATAACTAATGAATAATATCACGAAATTAGTATAGATTGTGAAATGGAAATAAAAAAGTCTTATAATAAATGCTATTAACAAAGATAAAAAACGACTAGAAAATACTATAAGTTATGGCAAAAATATTGCAAATTAAAAACGACAATCCCAATATTACAGACAAAAATTAAAGTATATTTTTTTGATTAAATTTATACAGTTTCACCATTCTCATCCATAATTATAAACGAGCCTAAACGTGAAACACGTTTGGCTTCATTTTCTGGCGTTGTTGTGGTTGTTGTTTTCTTTCTCATTACAACCCCATCTTTATTATCAAATGTATTACTTCTTATCAATGCCGGTGTCTCTGATTCATTTTTCGGCTGTATCCATACTCTTGTATCGTTTTTCACTTGTTGTTTCTTACTTTCTTCAATTTTCTTCCATAAATTTGCTATTTTACTCGTAACTTGCTTTTTAGTACTCCTGTTTGCCGATGTTGTTGTTGTTGCTTGAGTTTGTGTTTGAGATCGTAGATTAGGATTTGGTATACCAGATTTTTTCACAGCACCATTTCTTGTACCGCTAGTTGAATCACTTTTCAAACTTTGACTGGAAGCTGAATTTTGAATTTTTCTTGAAGAAGACGCCGTTTCCCTACTATCTGCACTTGTTGAACGATTGTAACCAATTCTACGCGGTGTTGAACGATCACTGCTCGCCGATTTTGTTCCAATAACTGATTTACTAGCACCATTCACCGCTTTTGCCAATTTTGATGCAAACGTCGGTATTTTAGACGAAGTTTTCTGAACTGGTTCGGCTTTAGTAAACGTTCCCTGGCGATCCAACGGTGGTGTAGTGACTTTCGGTTTTTGTAACAAACTTGGTTTATTAATTTTCGTATTTGGTTTATTCAATGGACTAGCTGGAATCTTATTTGGAATAGTTTTTCCTTTATTTTGACTGCCCGAAGGCGGTTTAATATTCGATACAGTTTTATTTGTTGTTTTTTTCATTAAACTAGTAGATGGTTTAGAATTTGTAACATTTGCTCTCGAATATAACGGTTTCCTTCGTCCACGAACCGCCTTCGGTTGTTCCTCTTCGGATAAAATCTCTTCATTTTCATTTGGTTTAACAATTTTCGGTTTGGCTGTTGGTTTAATTGAAGTACCAGCTTCACTATCATCACTTTCTTCACTTTTTTGCTGTTCAACAGTTTGAACAATTGGTAAATTATTTCTTTTTATACCCCAACTCTTGTGATATGTTCTATAATTAATAGAATTATTTGAATTTTGTTCAGAATCATCATCATTTGATACTAAACTTAATGTTTCACAATCTAACAAATCATGTAGATGTGGTGATTGTGTTTCATTTAAATTTTTCACAACAACATTTGCTTCTTTTTGTACAATTAAATTTAAATCATTTTCGGGCAATGAAAAACTCGATTCGGATAATGTTTGTGTACGGAAGCGATCTTTATTCTCCATACGTTTTTGTATAAAACTTTTTCGTATACTTAATTTCGTTTTAGGCGGTGATTGTTTGCAACTTTCAATTTGTGTTGAATCAATAACTCTAGTTTTAAATCGTTCACTATCTAATTGTCGACGTTGTTTTGGTGTTAATTTAGAATTGGTTGGTTCATCTGCGATACTATAAAATTCATCATTACTACCATTGACTGTTTTAAAATCACTTAAAGTCGTATTCGATTCACTAGCATTTATTGTATACGTTTTATAACGATCTGTGCGACGATTTTTCGTCTTTTTCGGTGTTGATTCATTACTACTCGATCCCAAATCAGATGGTATCGGTGTTATACTATTTGCATCAGAGAATTCCGTTTGATCAATATGAGTGAAACAATCTTCAAATATTTCAGTTTCACTACATATCGCTTCCGTATTAACATCAGCTAATGAATTACATAAATCAGTGATTTCATTGAAGAATGATGGTGGATTTACATTTTCCAAATCACTAACAATACTGGAATTCAAATAATTGATGCCATTTGTTTGTTTTATATTAAATATAGGATTAGTTTGATTTGGCACATCTTTATTTAAAGCACCATTTATAAGAAAATCTGGTTTTACATCATTGTTATCGTTTTGTAAGCTTGATAAACTTGTTACACTATCAAATAGTTCTGATGGTGGATTGATATGATCTAAATTTGATAAACTATCAATACTAGAACCATGATTCATGTAATTATTAATTGCTCTTTTCGCTAATAAACTAGCTGGAAGGGATTTTTTACGATTAACTAATTTTGGACTGTTTGTTAATGAATTTAATTGTGATGGTGGTTGAATTTGATCCAATTCCAACGACGTTATACTCGTACTTTGTGACATTTCAGCTTCGTTCTTCAATACAGTCACTAATTTGTTAGCTTCAATAGCAATTAATGTCGATTCAGTCATTGTACTTGAAGAGAAATCATTTGATGGGCCCGGCTCCTCATTTAAACCATCAACAATGTCCTCATTAGCGGAATTTTCATCACTTTTAAATGTTATCACATTCGGCGTACTACCGGAAATACTTGGAAACGTTACACCACTATCTTCATTCCATGTACAATCACCATTCGATGATATTTTAAAATTATTCTCATCTTTATTTAAATGACTAGCCTGTGAAACTAATTCAGCAGTGAAACGATCCAATGATTCAATCATTGCATCCGGATCTAACATTCTATTATCAACAATTTGATTAGAATTTTCACAACTTTTACTTAAACACACATCAATATCATAATTTTCGCAATTATTTGAAAATTCCGGACTAGGTAATGATTTATTAGATCCATTCTTCGTTTGTTCGATCAATAAATTCTCTTCGAAATGCAAACACGTTTCGATTGTCCCTTGTTGTTGGTTTTGTTCTTGTTTTACTTCTTCTACTACGTCTGCCATCGCGACGGGACACATTTCTATCATTGTTTTTGTGACAACAGACGCAACATTCACGTTTTTTGAATCTTGACGTTGTTTTTTAACATCAACTTGACCAGTTTTTGGCATACCAGCTAAAATACATTGATCCAGAATGGCTTGTTCAGTTTCCGAAGAATTTAAAGAACCACCACTGGCCGAAGAAAAGGAATCTTCGTGATTTTTATTCGACGAACCAGCTTTATGCGTTTCTTCACATCTAAAACAATCAAAATAACAATTTCAAATTTAAATCAAATTTAAAACCATTTATTTGTTTACTTTTTTAATCTCGCCACGCTTCCATCCACAATTAAATCGCTTAAACTGGAACGTAACGAAAACTGTTGTGGACTAATTTCAACATAATTCCTGCATTCATCTTTAACAGTATTATAAAGCTTGTTTGTTTGCATTTTATCGGCTTCACTGCTCGTGTTACATTTCAATTTTCTATTCAATTGACACGTTTTCTCATTATTATAATTTTGTTTCGCTTTTGGCATGCCCGATTTAATACATTCAGCCAATATATTATCATCATCAGCTGATAAATTACTACTAGCATCTGATAAATAATCGCAAGTTGTTTGAAATTGCAAACAACTAGTTTTTGTTGTCGTTTCTTTGCTTTTTGGCATACCAGATTGTATACATTCGGCTAATAAATTCTCATCATCTGCCGATAAATTACTACTAGCATCTGATAGATAGTCACGTTTACTTTTACTTTCATTAGATATTGATAAAATGCTAATATCCGAATTGGAACCAGCATGACTTAAAATTGCTGGCGTATCTTCTGTGCAATAAGTTTTTAATGTATCTGCTGGTGGTCGAATTTGTCGTCGTAATGGTTTTGGTAAAGGTAGTTTGCTTGTATTTGGTTTGTTTTGAGTATGCCTGCAATTAATAATTAATAACAGCTAATAATACTAACTTTATATTAAAAAATGAATTGAAAGTTCTACTATGCATTGGACTTGTCTTAAACGTAAAAAAAGTCAGTATTAAAATTATGAAATTGTATTTTACCTATTATTTTGCATCCCAATATTAATACAAGCAGCTAAAATTCGTTCATCTTCACATTCTTGCGAAGCTGCAGCTTCCTTTTCACTATCATGCTTTTCCTTATCCTTTTCTGGTGTGGAAGTTTCATTATTAGCCTAAACAAAACGGAAAATAATCACAAATAAACAACTAAACTAATTTTTTATGATTTACTTCATCATCAATCGTTAAGCTGCTTAAACTGGTTGCCGTTGAAAATTGCACCGGTGTACTTTCTTCTTTAAATTTCGTTAAATTGTCTTCGAAAACGCTTTTATTTTGTTTTCTGTGTGTAACTTTGGAAGTTGATGGGAATTTTGGACTTTGTGGAACTGTTTGTGTAGGTGAATCGGGTAATTCACTAGGCGAAACAATTCCACTAGTTAATCTTAAATCAGAAACAACTGAACTGTGATCATCGTGTATTGAATGTTGTTCAATACTGTCTAAAGACGCCAAAGAACTGGATCTAGAAAACATTAGTGGAGTTTCTTCTGCATAGTTCACTTGTTGTTCAAATTTGACAGCTTTTGTTTCCAGTGTTTTTTTATCACTTTTGGTTTTCTCTTCGTCTTTCGTTTCATTTTTCAATGTTTCATTAGCTGGCAATGAATTCATCGATCCGAAACTACTAACTCTGGAAAAATATCCCGGTGTACCTTCTTCGCAATAATTTACCGGCTTTTCAGGCGACATTAAACCCGAACTAAATTCACTTTTTGGTTTTTTCGTTGCCGCATCGGATATATCTTCAGTTGAACAATGATCTTTTTCATCAAAACTTTTATTTGTTGTTTCTTTATTTTTCGTAACTTGTTCAGAAACTTTATCATTGTCGATAATTTGTTTATCAACACGCAAGTCAGACATAGAAGTGGCTGTTGAGAAAATAAATGGTGTTTCATATGGTGTATCTTCTGTACAATACGTTTTTATTGTATCTTGTATGTATTCTGGATTTTTCGTACAAATTTCCGAATCTGAATCATCTTCAGCATAACGTAATGAATAATCAGTTGGTTGATCTAAATCCGTTTCTGCGTACATACTAAAACTTTGATTTTTGGAAGCCTGTTTACTTGTCTTACTTGGCAATTTCGTTTCCGAATATTTTTGACTATAATCTATAGGTTGTTCATTGATTTCATCTTCATAACTACAATCGGAGAATTTATTTCTAACAGGAATAAAACTGTACGGTAAACTGGAATTGCCGAAATTATTCGAATAGCTCGTCGATGGTTCATTTATGTTTAAACTAGCAAATGAACTATTTAAACTATTCTCATTAAATTTCTTTTTAACCGGTGAATCTTTTTCAATATTTTCATACGTTTCCGTTAAATTGTTGTCCAATTCTTGTAATAAAGCCTTTTGTTTTCTCGCTCCTAATGTTGGCAAAACTGGTAAATCCAATTGTAATGCTGTTGAATCAATTTGCTGTACAAGATTGTTTTGTGGACGTGCACTTAATAAATTTTTCAATGCAGCACTCGAACCCATTGCAATCATTTTATGTTTCGAATGATTTAAACTACGTAACATAGATGGCGCACCCAGTTGCCATAAAATCTCTTGATCCACACTACATTTAGCCGATAAATTCCATAATGTACCACACGCATTACTGACAATCGTTAAGCTCGGTGATTTCAACTGTTCTAATAAAATTTGTAAACAATTATGTTTACGTAATATTTCACGATAATCATCTCGTACAGCAATTTGACTGGAAATGTTACGTAAAATTCCACCAGAGTTTTCGATAATAGCTAATGATTTTGTTGCTGTTTTATATATTAGCATATCGACAAGAAATCCTAAAGCACCTTCAACAGCACAAATTTCCGATTTATTTTCCGTACAATGCGCTGACAAATTCCACAAAGCTGACAAAATCGATTTTAATGTATTTTCTTTATTGTCCAACATTGCAGCTTTCATTAAACCAGTCACACTGCCAACTTCACGTAAAATTTCTTTGCTAGTAACGTCAGCACGCCATGATAAATTCCTTAAAACACTGGCCGTAACTTGTCGAAGTTCATCGCTAGGACTTTGCAATTGTACAACTAATGCACGCATAAATTCACGCAAAGAACACAACAACGCCTTATTACCGCTATCGCCAAACGTTAAATTTGTTAATGCCATGCAGGCATAACGGCGCATTAATATACATTGTTGTTCGATCGATTTACTTCCATGGATTTGATGTTCAACTTCAACTAGATTCGCAATCGTATGAATTCCACCTAAATGACAAATTGCTTGTCGATGGCCTTCATCAAATGACAACTTCATGGCATGTGCAACCGTTTGAACCGGATGTTTATCGTCTGTTTGTTTTTCTTTATTTAATTTTAATGTTTCAGTGTATTCCTGAATGTTTTCCAATAGTTTTAATATTCTTGTTTCACGTTTACGCAATTTGTCATCGGGTTGTGCATGCACAAGATTGTGTAATGCTTGTGATGCTTTTTTCTTTGTGTCTTTATCCTTATCGGACTGCACTAATTGCACTAATAATGGTATACAACCTGATTGGCGCATAGCAAGACAACTTTCTGGACTGGTGCTTAAAGCTAGCAACGTTTCACCCATATCTGCATGTTCTTGTCCACCTAGCATCGCCAATAAACTGTACACCATATCGACTTTGGCTTCTAATTGTTGAGAAGAACGTCTGGAACGATTTGGACTGCCCAAAACGCGATCTAATGGAACACCACCGGAACTGGAAGCAAAACTCATCACACTAGTAACATCTGTGTGATTGTTTTGTTGTTGTTGGGATAAATTGATTGGTTCGGAATTCCACATTGTTTTCTCTACAGGCCATGTACCATGATATAATGATGAAATTTCTTTACTATGTTGTGTTGGAACTGGTTCACTGCTGACAGACATTTGTGTTGTACTGCCACGATTTGGGAATTCATCTTCTGGGCCACTGGAGGACGTTGTGGGCCGGCACAAGTCGTACTATAATAGAAAAATAAACAATAACAATTGATCGAATAAAAACAAATCTTATACATACATTTTGGTCCACTAATAGGGAATCCATGGTATAGTCTAAAGGCTGTAAAAATAATTAAAAATTGAAAAAAGAAGTGAAAATAAACAAAATTTGTTTAAGTTTGTACTTCCTTGTTTTGAATAATTACGCAATTAAGATTGAGAGACGAGTGTTAGACTGTAAATTGTACTGGAAATAAAATTAAAGTGCTTTGCTACTAAAATCTATTTTTGTGACACTCACAAATGACACAAATAGAAATTTATTACCACTCTCTCGAGTGTTTTATCGTACAAATAAAGAAATATAAAATTGTAATATGAAATTAAGCAGATGTTTCGGACAAGGTTAATCATTTTACCTTGAAAAACCCTTAAAAGTCCTCTAACCCCGACTGATTTTGTACAATAATCCTATATATATTTATGATTTATCGTGTCTAAAAGGCATGCATGTGCTGCAATGCAGAAACTTTTGTTCAACAAGAGCGCAAACTCAAAAATTAAAATGAAAACAATTCTTTACTTTTTATTCTCATATTATTATTATTATTTATTTCGCATTGTAAAGAATTCAAATTTGAATAGAAAAGCTTTCACTGTCGACCTTTCTTATTATAAAAATAGATTTTTAATCTCTTGCCTGAACATTGTAAAGTGTTGGACCAGTTAAATTGGAACTTTGATCGCTTAATAGTGGATTCACAAGTTCTTGAACGTGTTCGGCTTTCCGTCTTAAGCCACGGACCTCCGCCAGAAGGGCTTCATATTGTGATACTGGCAAAGACATCCCATACAATCACCTATTATCAATAAAAATCATATTTATCAAAACAATCATTCTTCATGCATGAAAAGTTTTATTTTATCGATTTTTTGTTTACATTTATTACAGCTAAGTTTGATTTCAATAAAAGCAATTAAAACAAATAAAAATATGTGAAAAACTTATACATTTCAGTTTAGTTAATGATTTTTGTTTGTTTGTTTTTAAATTAATGTATTTTTATACTCTTTCCAACTCTGACATTTTCATTTAGAACTAAATCAATAAAAAATTATTTTTATATCACTTTATTCAACATAAAAATTACGTATAATATAAAGTATTTCCTTACCATGATTTTTTAGAGGCCGAAACCCCTAATTTGTTTAAATTTCTTTGATAAATGTTGTTTTTTTATAACACTAACACACTTACAAATGGCTAACTAAACTATTAGTGACTAGTAGTCAAACTAGAAACATTTGTTAATAGTGTTGTGGTAGTGCTGAAGGTAGTGGCCGGATATCTGCCGGAAATTGATTTCTATTGGCTAGATACTATTTATTGTTTGTATGGTTGCATATAAATTGTGTAATTAAGTGAGTAAGTTGTTAGTGCACATTGTTACTTTTATAAATAAATAAATATCAAAATTATTTAAGAAATTAAGTACATAATACTTAACACTTGCAACAACGTAAATAAATAGAGTTTAGTGTTGTGATTACATTAATATCCTTCAACACTAATAACTAACTTGCGTTAGTTGATTTCATTTTTCCAAAATCTTTAGTAACGGTATCGTGGTCTATTTAAGGATTCTTTATTTTATATCGTAGAGTAATATTTTAAGCGTGAATCATTCAATGCTAAGAATATTTATTAAAAACAAACATTAATATAGTATTATAAACAGTAAGTAAGTTAGTAAATAGTTAAATTTGGTTAAAAAAAATAATTTCAACTTCTAGTAATGGCTGCTTCTAAACTACCAAACGATAAAAAATTAATCCGTTTTTTGTACACAAATGTTAACGACAACATTTATACTACAGGCGATGTAGAAACTTATTCACTTAAATTCACATTAGACGATTCGTTTTTCTTAAACGAACTATTGGAAAAGGATCTAGAGAAAATATTGGAGATTATATTAAATGCAAGCAAAGATAAACAACTACCAAGATATTGTATTATATTTTACTTGTTGGCTTATGCCATTAACAGTAAATCTACACCAAATACACAGAAACACCTGATACATAACTTGGTGTTGAAATTATGTAGGAACGATGAAGATTTTTTCTGTTTTATCAAGTATTGTGCAAAATTTCGTCTGAATAATAAAACGAAATTAACACATTCAGTTTTAAATCTTATACAAGCATTTTATTCAGCAAAAGATTCACTTACATTGGCTACTAGTTTTGCTCAAAATCACGCCTGTTGTGGATGGAGTCATAAAGATTTAATTAAACTGGGACATGTAAAATTTGACGAAAGTAAGAATTAGTTAAAATGTGTGATTTTTTTCTATATTACGTTTCGTTTTTAAGGAAATAATGTGGTTGTGAATCACATATTATTCAAAAAACCAATCGAGAACGATAATTTTAAACCAGAACAGGAAATTATAAATAAATATCACACATTGCGTACGACCAAAGATGAAAAAATTGCAAGTGATATCGTAAAACAGCTTAATAAAGTTAATTTAAAATACATCAACCCCGAATTATTCCATTCTGTTAAAGTAAATGGAGTTTTCAATAGTTTAACACTGATTTTTTTAAATAAATGTTTTGTATTAGGTTTGGACTGAATTGGTTAAGAAAATGAGACTTCAAGAATTGTTGGAAAAACTACCAAAAATGTTCAAATTAGGACTTTTCAAGTCTACAGACTTTACTAAATTAACAAGTGATATAATTTCAAACGCACAAACTATTAAAAACAGCAATATTCATCCTGTTGAAGTTTTTATTCATGTTAAAAATTTCGATAAAGGAGGAAGGTGTGATTTTAAACAATTTTCAACTTCATTGGTTTATTTTTATTACATTTTTAGAGCCATGGACCCCAAATTAGCCAATTATTTGGTCACTGAAAAAAAAGTAACCGATACAGAATTAAATAAACTGAAAACACGTCCCGAACCAAAGTTACCACCAATTCGAACAGCTCTTCAAAAATGCTTGAAAGCTTCTTACAACAATATTCAACCAACAAATAAACGATATTTGATAACAATTGATGTATCTTGTAAATCAGATGCACCATGTTTAACTAACAAAAATATTGAATGTCTTGAAGCCGCTTTGGCTTATTCGATGAGCATTTCGAAAATAGAACGTGATGTTACAATAGCCGTTTTTAACGATAGAGATATAAAATTAATTAATTTCGAACGTGGTGCACATTATAATGTAAATTTACAAAAATTACGTGAACATAAATGTGAATTTTTATCATTAAATTCACCAATTGAATGGGCTAGTAAAAACAAAAAGCATATTGATATTTTCATCAATTTCGTTAATCATATAGAATTTTTGGGCAAAATACCAAAAGAAATACGACCGGGTGTAACGAAACCCACGGAAACATTGCTGAATTATCGCAAGAAAATGAATCTCCAAAACACAAAGTAACAGAAAATATAAAATTAACTTTATTTTATATAAATTGAACTTTATTTTACAGATTAGTGACTGTCTGTTTGGGTTCATCTCGTTTGGCTGTATGTAATGGTGAACATCAAAATGTTTTGGCTGTAAATGGTTTAGATTTAACTGTACCATCAGTTATTGGAGCCTTTTGTGCCAACAAATTCGTTTAAAAACATTACGGCACAATTTTCCATCCAATAAATTAAAGTGTTCAGTTTATAATTAAAAACGAATATATTTTTGTTACTATTTAAATTTGAACGAAAATATCGAATGCCTTTTGCACACTTTTAATTAATTTGTAGACAATTTAGTTAAAATTAAGCTTAGCATTTTATAATAAACAAGGTGTATTAACATAATCGTAGTTATTATATTAATCATGTAATTATATTTTTCGAAATTGTCTACTTTTTAAGCTCTCTTATTAAAAAAAAACAAATGTGATTGAATTTTTACCTCGAAACTTGGTTTATTAAAATTAGTGCCTTTGATATTAATATAAACTTTTTAAGCTTTGATTTTTATGTTTTGTCTTTACTTACAGGAGAAACTGTTTTACCTCTCATTGTGTTTATTAATTCCAGTATTATACCTCTTTCTTTGTTCAATTATTCGATTAATAAAAAATTTACAAAATATATATATTGATGATAATTTGATATTTACAAAAAATTTTCAATAAATACAATGTGTTAATGAGGTATTTAAAACTAATAAACAAATATATAACAAAATCCAAACATGTTTTTGTTTAGTTTATTAACATTTAGTTAATTCGAATCCATTAATAGTCGTAATTGTTGTTTATAACGTTCTGCTTCTTGTTCTTTTTTCAACAATTTCTGTTTATACATTTCAATCGTTTGTCTTGCTTCAATTAATTGCGTCATAACTAGTTCCATATCTGTATTTGGTTTTGATTTATCTTTAACAACTTTACTATTACTTTTATTAACAACAATTCGTTTTATAGTCTTTGTTGGTATCACTTTAACTTGTTTCAATAAATTATTTTTCGAATTTTGTGATGTCATCGCTAGAAATTCCTCTTCAGACATTGTCACAATCTTTTTACTATCCTCTTCCGACTGTTTTACACTATCTAGAACTTCTTTTCCAACATCCGTTAACACCACTGAATGGCCACTTTCCATTACAGTTGTCAAAATGTTGTTATCCTCATTTGGTAACATTGTAATACCGTGTTCTTGTAATATTTTCATCGCCGATTCAGAAAAACTGTTCTCATTTAAATCCTGCTCCTCAATTTCTTGTTCCGCACTATTAATTTGCTCATTTTCTTCTGTTGCTTGTCCTGAATTATCATAATCTTCTAATAAAACAGCTTCTACTGGTAATTGTGGACTTGGTTCACTATTTTCCGTAAAATTAAATACAACATTATCCTCAATATGTTCATTATTTAAAACATCAACAATATCAGTACGACTTATTTGTAATGCAATATCCATGGGACTTAAATTAAATTTATTTGTGTGCTGTACATCGGCCCCACTTTGTATTAATAATTGTACAACATGAAGATGACCATTTTGAACGGCCCAATGTAATGGTGTCATGCCTAACAGGTCTTTACAATTAATATCGGCAGCATACTTTAATAACAGATCGACAATTTCTAAGTGGCCCTCGTAGGCGGCCATATGAAGTGGTGATCGATCGACTTTTGTGCGAGCATCTTTTGAAATGCCGGCTCTTAACAGTATTTCACATACTTCTATATGGTTATTTTGGGCAGCATAATGTAAAGGCGTTGTTCCAAGCTAAAACAATGTTTGTTATAGAAAAAGTATAAGGAAATGGATTGTTTTTATACCCAATCAGCAGTAAAGGGGGCTCCTTTACTTAACAAATTCTTTAATTCTACAACATCGCCGTCAGCAGCTGCTTTTAATAATTGTTTACCTAATTCGTTGATGGAAACTTGTGGTGTGGTTAATCGGCCACCTAAATCAATCTAAAACAACCACAATCAAATTTATTTACAATTTATTTTTGTATAATAACTTACCGGAATTAATTCGGCTCCGTCCAAACCTACTGAATCCGATAAAATATATTTAGTTGTTATGTTTTGTCGAATTTTTTTTGTATTCTTTTCCACCACCGGAAATCTTATCATGATCTAAAATAATAAAGAGATTTGAATTTTTTCAAATTCATATTGTTTGTTGTTGATTTTTTAAATATTGTACACAGGAACATCTCCATCTTGGATTTCAATATATTGCTACAGGTTTCCTGTTCCTGTTGTAGGCGGAAGTGAGTAGCAATGTGAAGCCATTTCGATCAATAAATT
Organism: Oryzaephilus surinamensis; assembly: GCA_004796505.1. Taxonomy (NCBI): domain Eukaryota; kingdom Metazoa; phylum Arthropoda; class Insecta; order Coleoptera; family Silvanidae; genus Oryzaephilus; species Oryzaephilus surinamensis. The sequence continues at coordinate 18,947 of SSSI01008589.1, read as the reverse complement.
GACATAAAACTGTTTAAATTTAATTCTACTTACGATTTGTTAATGAAATACATCAGTAAAGTGTTTATTTTACTTATTATTAGATGAAATACAGTCATTAATAAATACGTGTCAACGATTTTTGTTCTTTAGCCATAGATGACGTTTAGGAATATTTTTATTTCTTGTTGTGGTACTGTAAAGCGCGTATTTTAAATTTGAATTTTCAAATAGCTTGTATGAAATCAATAATTTTATTAAACGGTTGTAGTGAATCCACTGAAAACATTTCAATTTTTAATGAATGTTTACACATTAATTAGATGGGAATGAAATAAAACATGCCTTTGATAAAATATTCTTATTGCTTTTGATTAAAAATTAATAAAAGTACGATATTTTAAACTATTAATTAATTTTGAATTTTTGATGTTAACTTGCAAATTTGTTTCAAAACGACAAATAAATTCTCTTTTTCCATTGCAAATAAACATGTTACAATTGACAACTACTTATTTTAAACCCCACATAAGTATAATACATATTTTACTTTAGCAGCAAATTTATTTCAAAATGGACAAAAGAGGACAACTTTTAGGCTTTAATTTGTGGACTTTAAAATTGTTCTTTTTATGGCCAGAAAACGATCATTTATCTTTCTTAAATACTATAAAAAGTAACATATTTTATTTTGCACCAATTTATATTGGTGGTGCAACCACATTATGTGGTGTTTTAAATCAAATTTTAGTTGGTTTCAATGATATTTCTGGCCTTATCGAATCAACAATTGGTTTAGTTGATTCATTGGGTGGATTTTACATGCGATTCTGTTTTTTAAAGAACGTTAAACAAATACGCCGTTTAATTTCAACAATTGATGAATTTGAAATATATTGTCCAATAAGTGAAATCCAAGCTACAGAAGTTCGTGTTCGACTTTTTACAAAAGGTTTGAAAACAATTTTAAAAACGACAGATTATTTTAAATGTTTTAACAATTTTTATAGTGATGTTGTTGTATTGCGTTATGGGCAACATGACAAACTCTTTAATACCTTTATTAGATTTGGAAAATTGTAGAATACGTCGTGATCCATTAATTTCTGAACGAGATCCTTGTGGAGCAACTAGTCGCGCTTATTATCCTTTTAAAGTATCCGAATTTCCTTTATTACAAATGGTTTATTTGTTGCAATTTTATTCGGCAGTCATTATTTCCATGTGCATTTTAATTATAACAATGTTACTAGTTGGAATTATTATGCATATTTGCAGTCAGTTAAGATATTGTAGGAAATTAATGAAAGAATTGTGCCTTGTTGAAGATAATAATATTATTCAACATAAATTGAGGACGATTGTTTTCTATCATATTAAAATAATCGAGTAATAAAAGTAAGTTTTATTGTTTGTATGATTAATAATTTACTTTTAAGGGTTTACGAAGAGACTAATGACGCTTTTAAGAACATAAACTTGTTATACATGTCTTTAACATCGCTAGTTATTAGCGTTTTAGGTTTTGAAGTATTAATGATCGATAATATTATCGATTCATTACGATATAGTTTGCAATTGTTTGGGTGGATTGTTCTTTTATTGTTGGTCTGCTATTATGGACAACAATTAATTGATGAGGTAGAGAAATTACGTTTTTAACGATTTAGAAAAGTCAAATTTAGCTATTTTATAGAGTGTTGGTTTAGTGGAAGACTCTTATTCTATTCCATGGTATACAACAGATGTTAAAATACAAAAAGATTTAAGAATGGTTATTCTACGATCCCAAAGATCGTTAAAATTGTCAGCAGCTAGTATGGGCGTTATGTCTTTTCCGACGTTTTTAAGTGTAAGAATTTAAAATAATAAAATATACCTACCTATAATGTTGGAATATTTTACAAGGTAGTTAGGAAAGCTATAGAAAAAATCTTGGTGAAAATAATACATAATCACATATAATCAAAAACAAAAATATATAATATTCAATATTCGAAACAAACAAATAACAAAAATAAATATTCAATTAAACCACTCCAAAACAAAATTTGTATAATAATCTTCCATTTTGAAACTTAACAAAAATTAAATTAAATTTTGTGTCCTACATTCAAAAGACTACTCGTCAACATGTATTTTTTAATGTTTTCTTAAATGAGCATTGAGCATTCTGTTTAAGAAGACGTTTGTTGAGATTTGTATGGTTTTTCACCAGTATGTATCTTTATATGTCTATTGATAGATCTAGCATCTGCAAACGATTTTGAACATATTTTACATTTGTATGGTTTTTCACCAGTATGTATCCTTGTATGTCTGTTGAATGAGCTAGAATGTGCAAACGATTTTGAACATATTTTACATGTGTATGGTTTTTCACCAGTATGTATCCTTATATGTTTTCTAATAGAACTAGATTCTGCAAACGATTTTAAGCATATTCTACATGTGTATGGTTTTTCACCAGTATGTACCCTTATATGTTTTTTGATAGAACTAGAATCTATAAACGATTTTGAACATATTTTACATTTGTATGGTTTTTCACCAGTATGTATCCTTGTATGTCTGTTGAATGAGCTAGAATGTGCAAACGATTTTGAACATATTTTACATGAATACAATTTTTGGCCAGTATGTTGAATTAAATGCTCTTTTAAATGATGAGGTCGTGAGAATAACTTTAAGCAAATTTTACATTGATGTGGTTTATCACCAGTATGTATTTGTAAATGCCTTTTTAAATTGTAAGAACGTTTAAATGACGTTGAACATATATTACATTTATGTGGCATTTCATTTGTATGTATTCTTAAATGTCTTTTTAAATCAACGTTTTGTCTAAATGCTTTGCAACATACTTCACATTCAAATGGCCTTTGATCAGTATGTATTCTTAAATGTATGTTAAAAATAGTTTTATTTATAAATGATTTTGAACATACTCCACATGCATATTTAATGAAATCAATTTTTCTGTTAATATTACAACCATTTGAGGTTTCCAATATGTGATCCGTCCAAAAATTTAATGATTCAATACATTTTAGATGAAAACCATAAACACGAATTAGATCAGTATGACATTTGATACATAACTTATCGAAAGAGTTGTCCTAAAAGAAATATCAAAAAATTTAGTACACCTTGGTGGGTCTTGTATTAAAATTTATTGTAGGTTAAAATAAATCTTACATTAAAATCGTACGAGCATATTTGTTCCAAAATATCTGAATTTTTAACTAAAACACCATTAATCAAACTGGTTGTTGATACTATATTAAAATCTTTAGTTTCTTGACAAATTTGACAATTATTTTTACTTTCTTCAACATGACCAGCAAATAAAAATTCACAACAATAATCACGAATGTTGTACAATTCTTCCAAATTATAAAAACATTCCATACATATTGTATTGCTTAAATTTTCAATTTCTTCAAATGGGAACTGAAATTTACAAATATATTGTATAAGAAAATATTAATTCAAAATAATAAAGTTTACCTTAAAATTGAGATCGTTTAAAACATTTTTAATATGAATTTGATCAATTGTCTCATAAACTGAAATTGATTTATCGTAAGAAAATTTTCGACAAATAATACACGCGCTCATTGTGTTTGTAAACATGGAACAAACTCATTTGTAAAGTAAATACAGTCGGCTGTGCAGTCGGATTCGCATCGCGGACAGGCGGACGCGGACATACTACGGACGGTGACAATCTGCTTGCTATTTCTCCCACTGCTACTCGTGGCTACTCGGAATATTAAGCAGGGGTAGGGGTCGGACATCATTTTAGTTTCGCCACCGATAATAGGTGCCACAACTTGTATTTTAATTTAAATATTTGTATTTTTTTTTAATCCAGTTACATTTTTATTTGTCAAAATTATTGAAAATAAATTTGAAACATTGAAAATTTACGAAGCGCGAGTGAAATTGTGTGTGTTCGGTGATATAAAATTTTGAAATATTGCCATTTTGACATATTATAATTTAAAATGAAAACCTTTTATTCAAGTATTTACATAATTATTTAAGAAATATTAAAATTTATTAACAAAAGTTGTGTTTCATATACAGAATATAAAGTATTATGCAAAATTGGAGAAGGTTCATTTTCCGAAGTGTTAAAATGTGAAGACAAAACGACAAAAAAACATTATGCTGCGAAAAGATTAAAGAAACTATATAAGAAGTGTGTAATAAAAATTAATTCTTTGTTAAATATATTATATATGTTTTCTAGTATTGAAAGTGTTCGTTATTGTGCAGAAATATATGCATCTAAACAAGTTCCATACCATCCTAATGTTTTAAATGTTCTTGAATATTTCTTGTATGTACGCCCGATACAATTACATTTAAAATTAATAGGAAATTAATATATCTTCCAAATTTAGTGATGCTGGTATGCACAGTTTAATATTTGTATTTGAATTAATGGATATGAGTATGTATGAATACTTAAAGTCACGTACTAGGTACAATAAAAATGAACATGGTTTGTTAAAATTCAAAGTTATTTTATAGATTTATGCCGGAAAATAAAGTGAAACACTATTTATATCAAATACTAAAAGGTGTTGGTCATTTACACAGCCATGGAATCTTTCATCGTGATATAAAACCGGAAAATATTCTTATCAAAATGGCTTGTTCATATTTGGGAGTTAAAAACAAAACGAATTTGCCTTAAAATGAAATGTGTTAAAAATTTTCGAATTTTTTCAGCATGAATTAGTGAAAATCGGTGATTTAGGGTCAGTACGTGGCGTTTATACAAAACAGCCATACACTGAATATATTTCAACAAGATGGTATAGATCACCTGAATGTTTATTAACAGCTGGTCATTATGGGCCTAAAATGGATATTTGGGCTATTGGGTGTGTTTTTTTCGAAATGTTAACGTAATACCCAAGGGAGCTCTTGAATCAGATATTAACATTTATAGTTAAATTTAGTTTAAGGCCTTTATTCCCTGGCGTTAATGAATTGGACCAACTTGGAAAAATTCATTACGTTCTTGGAACTCCCGAAACAAAGTACTTTCATTTATTAAAATCAAAGTAGATATTTTATTCATATTAACGTTATAAATAGTACAAACGTTTTAAAAATTATTCATTTTTAAGATCGAGAAATTGCATTTGTTTTCCGAAATTTCGGGGAATCGGTTTGGATATTTTATTATTAAAATGTACGAGTTCATGTCGGAATGTAATTAAATTAATGTTGGAATATAATGTAGAAAAACGCCCAAGTATCGGCTTACTTTTACGTCATGTATTCTTTAAAGAAATGTAAATAATTCACAATTGTTAAAAAATTTTATTTAAATAACTTAATCATTTATAGAAGTGATGAATGTTCAAGAAGAAAATCTGACAGTGAGATCAGAAAGACAAATCTTGAATATTTATGGAAGAAATGCCGTAGTATGGAAATATTTACATTAAATGATAAATCATCTGTTGAACTAGCACAACAACGTGGACAAATGACAAGGTTTAATAATACATAATTTAAGAAAGAATAAATTAAATGATTTTTTTAGTTTATTTTGGAATTTCAAACGTTCTCAAACAGTTCAATTAAAAAAAGTAAAAAGTCGACGTTCAAATAATAAAAAAAGCAAATTTTCTTCACAATAAATTCCATTGTATTATATTTTAAAGTATTTTATTTCAATTGAATAATTTGTGTAGATAACTATAAAATAATAATCAAATATAAAAAATTAAAAAACTATGTATGCGCAATACTAATAATTTTAAACTTAAACGCCTTTATTTAAAGAATACATTTATATAAAATGGTAACTAAACGTTTGTTAATTAACTGTAAAAACTAAACTTAATACATATTAGAAAATCTCTTAATTTTATAAACAACAACGTAAAAAAATATAACATTATTTTTTGTACTTTTTTATATAATAATATTATATTAAATATTGTTGGTCACTTTTGTATTTGATGTAACTTTAATTTTCAATAAACCCGGATTTACAGCGACAAACCTAAAACAATTAGCAAATACAACAATTTCATTTAATAAACCACAATTATACTCACTTTATATCTCGTTTCCTTAAATGTTTAATAATAGCTGGCTTAATTCTCGAAACACCTCCTTCACTTCTCTTTCCTCTACCAGTAATAACATGCAAATAATCACTTTGTTTGCTTTTACTACCTTTCAATAAATTAATATTCCTGTCAATAAATAAATCTAAAGCCGGTATAGCCTCTTTGACATACAAATAATGCAAATCTAACGTATTAAAATTTTGCAAACGTTTCGCATGTTCTTCTAAAAATGTTTGGGCTGCAATATTATTGGCACGATCATATAAATTGGTTTGTTGTGCCGCCAAACTCGTATAATATTGTGCCACTTCGGTCATGCCACGTTGATAATATTGTCTTGCCTTTTGATACAATTCATTCCGTTTTTGTATATAACTATTTGCTGCTTCTCTATAATACATGGCATCGTGTTGTTCTTCATTATTCGTCACACAATCGTTATGTTCTTGTTTTAAATCGTTAATAATCGTTTCGTTTAATGGCGGTTCGCGTACATCCTCCATTTTGCCGTGCATCTCTTCCGGTCCAACAGACTCCAAAATCGTATCAACTGTTTCTTGATAATTGCAATTGTTTGCATGCCAAATTTCCAAAATCGCTTCACGATTCACATTCGGAAACGATTCAAAGAGTTTCTGTTTTGTTAACCGAGCAGCAAACGTTTCTGGCGTTAATTTACGATAATCGTCTATTATTCTTTTATAATTCTTTTCATCTGCCATAATTTCTTCTAAATTTGGAGTTTTCGATGTTGATTGTTTGCGATTTTTTTCATCTTCTTCACACGCCAATTTCCTTGCAAATTCTTCATCTTCCTTTACCAATGTTTCTAATACTTGATTTTGATTATCTAATTGTTGAAAAACTGATTCCATATATAACATATATATTTGACGTGCTAAATTCATGGGCATTTGAACAACTGGTTGTAAACCTCTTGGATAAACTAAACTGTTATCGCCAAAAGTTGTTTCTAATTGTGTGACAAACGAATTGCCCAAATTCACTTCAATGGTTTCATCCATTTCTTCGTCTTCTTCCGATTCATTATTAAAATCCTCATCGGAATCCATTGTTTCCACAACATCCGGTTCAACTGAATTGTAACGATTTTTCACTTTTAGTAAATGATTCGAATAAAACTCATTGCCAATGTTGACTTTTTCTTCAATACAACGTTTCAATTTTTCCGCTTCTTCATCTGAACGATTTATCTTCCTTTTCGATGTGCATTTATTAGTTTCAGCTTCTTTTGCCATCGGCATTTCATTTTCTGTTGTTTCATTGTCCATTTCATCATTTGCCAATAAACTTACGGCTTCCGGTTCTTCTTGCAACAACAATTCAATAGTCCAATCTAAATCACCCTTGCACTTATCATACCAATATTGTATTATTTTGATTTCAATATGTGGAAACATATTCATTAATGTTGCCAAATTACTTTGTGTATCATTTAATAAATCATCAGTTGAACAACTTTTATCAATTACAATTTTTTTCGGTATAATATTTCGTCTTTCTGCTGGTGTATTTAAATTTATATTTCTATTATATGTTGTTAAAATTTTACAACCAGCCAAATATGTTTCATTTTTTATTAATACAAATTCACTTTGATCTGTATTACAACTATTATCAACCAATTTATATGGAATGTGATTTGTTGAACTTGTAATTACATTCTGTTGATCATTTTCACTGCTTAAATTACAATCAATTGGTGCAACAATGTTCCATGAACGCATCGCCGCCTCACTAGTACCCCAATTATTTTCTAAATGATCAAACATACTCGCACTCTCCCATTTCCATTTCGTATTCGATGATGTCACCTTTGATTGACTTGTATTTGGTTGTAAAACATCAGTTTGTTTCACCGTTAATATATCATCAACTGATTTACTGTTCCATGCATTCACATCATCATCAAAATCCATTAAATTTATTATTTCACTTGGCTTCGTTGTACTTTCACATTGCAAATTCGTGAAAATTTGATGTTGTGGACTATTATTTTCACTATTAAAATTACATTTCTGTATATTACGCATTTGTGTATCATTCAATGATACACTATTTGTTATCTGTTTATTCACAGGCGGTATTGATCTCAATTGTGGTGGTTTTCTGTTACTTTTGTATGTTATATTAAATGTATGCAACAATTTAACTGGTGTTATATTCTTTTGATAACGTTCAATCATTTCTCTAATTTTTAATTTCGGTACACTGTGCACGGTACGGCGTACTAATTCTTTTTCATTGAAACACCAATGTGTGTCCGGTTCCAAAATTTCTATCAAATATCCATAATCGCATGCCATCGTTGCATATGGACGCATTTCCCACATTTCCGTGTTTGTATTGTCGATTATCACTGGACTAACACCGATACGCATCGAATTGAATGCACGATTATGGTTCCAACCGTGCGCCTCTTGTAACATATTCGGATTATGCACATATTTGCCATTTATCATAAAATAATCGTCTGTGCTTAGTATATGCGGTTGGCCAGTATGTAAACCAACAGTTTGTTCCAAAATATGACGACTTAAATACGATTTACCAGATCCTGGTACGCCACGCATTATTATTAACACTTTATAACCCATACGAATTGTACGAATTGTACGTTGGATGTCTTTGGACTTTTTCGATTGATTATTGTTTATTGTTGGAGAACTGGACGAAGATTGGACTGGTTTTTTTGGTATTACTCCACTATTGCTCGTCATCTCTAATAGAATATTTGATGATTTATTCACTGAAACATTTTTTAAATGGTAATATCTGTTCTTTCTTCTTTGTGTGCATTTGAATGATTTGCATTCACGTTTTTATTAGAATTGGTCGTGAAATTATCTGATATTGGCAGTTTTGTTTAAAGTTTAAAGTGCACTTACCATCAAAACTGCACTGACACGCAACTGTTGTGATAACATCAATGCTTAAAACATTTCCAAATAGTTCGTTTAGTTGTTGTACAACAACATCTTCGTCAACTATACATGTAGCCATAATTATAGATCAAATCTAAAATTTAACAAAAAAAAAACATATATTATCCATTTTTTTAGATTAAAGTACGCACTTACATTTAATATTATTTCGTTGTTTATCGTAAACTATGTAATCTAATCTTTTAATCAGTTTTATATGTAAACATGAATAAATTTTGTAGAAAGTTATTGACCATATTGTTACCTTCCAAAAGACGGATTTGCTAAAAAATACGATATTAAACAACAAAAGTGTTAAATAAATGACTCACAGTTTCTTTATTTATTGTTACTCATGTAGTAAAACAAATTAATTTCTATTAAATCAAAAATAATCTCAATTTTCCAGTTACAATTTAACATATTTTTAATAAACGCACTTTACCATGTATGACGCATGTTTATTATCATTTTTTTATCAAAATAAAGGTAAGATTATATTATCATAAAGAAACTTTCTTCGGAAATGTGAGAATAGTTTATTTAAAAACAAGCAGATTTAGTCCTAAGAAAAAAAACAATGGGTTCTTACAATTTTGTTTCTTAGTTGATCCTTTATAAATAAATGTTTATTCATCATTTTATTTTGTATACTCTACAATTTTGGTTTATTTGATTGTTATTTATTGTAAATCAGCCATTATATAATTTATCGTGTGCTACATGACCAACATCACAAACTGAAATATCACCAGGAAATTCAAGGTTAAACATGTCCCAGCTGATGCATAAATCGTACAATAATTATAGCACAACTAACATAATTCAATGTAAATCTTAATGAAATTGTAGTAAATAAATTTTGTAAAAATTTTACAATTTTACCGTTGAGCAATAAGTACACAGTGACAGTTGAAAATATATAATCTAAATTAAAATTTAAAAATAATTTCCATCCATCAATATTTTACGTTTTGTTCCTAATGTTGGGGAGGGGTAATTAAAAAAAATAAAATAAAACACACATCTAATCAATTTATTTTTTTAATAATCCAAATAGGTTTGTAATGTTATTTTGCATTTATTCTAAAATCTTGTCAAAATCAGTAGTCAATAATAAACAAATTGAACAATGAATTCAATTATAAACTAAGATTTTCTAACGAAAAATAACCATAACCTCACTTTTTCAACAACACGTCCAAATATCAATTTAATTTTCATTTTGTAGGTACGGTTTATAATTAAGGTCCTTTAGAATTGCAATGCCACGTAGTAAACGTAGGTCCACAACAGAAATGAGTACCAATGAAGATGATAGATATGCGAAACGACTACGAAACTCAAACAGGTAAGAAAAAATGAAGAGATCAGCCCCCCCAAGGTTGTTGATTTCAATCAGAAATTGTAGTATTTATTTATAAAATCAACCAGAGTGAATGTGAAGTTAGGTTTAAGATACTATTTATAGTTTTTTTTTGTGTTATTTATAATTTGCAAAAAATAATGAGTGACGAAGAAAAGTAAATCCCCAAAAGAAAATTGCTGAAATTGTTCCTAATTACATAATTGTTGTTTGTTTAGTTCACGTCGAGTGTATCGAATCGATGAGTCTCAATCGTTTAGCCAAAAAAGATGTCTGACATGGTTCAGAGAATACACAACACCAGACGATCCGGACACATTGGGCCCCGAAGGCATGGAAAAGTTCTGTGAAGATATTGGTGTTGAACCGGAAAATGTAGTTATGTTAGTGTTAGCATATAAAATGCAGGCTCGCCAAATGGGCTTCTTCAGTAAAGATGAATGGCTCAAAGGGCTTGGCGAAATGCAGTGTGATTCAATACATAAATTACAATGTAGACTGGACTATTTACGTTGTTTATTAAATGATCAAAACGTTTTCAAAGCAATTTATAGATATGCGTACGACTTTGCACGAGTATGTATAATAAAATGATATAAAACATAAATTCCAGTGTTTGTGCGTGTTTTTTTAGGATAAAGACCAACGCAGTATGGATATGGAAACGGCAAAGGCTATGCTTCAATTATTGTTAGGTAAACATTGGCCTCTCTATACACAGTTCAGTCAGTTCCTCGATCAGTCAAAGTACAAAGTTATCAATAAGGATCAGTGGTGTAATATTTTGGAGTTTTCAAGAACAATTTACAATGATTTGTCAAATTATGATGTTGATGGCGCATGTAAGAATGCTTTAAATACTCAAAATATATATGTTTAATGAATATTTTATGTTCGTTTTAGGGCCTGTTATGTTAGATGAATTTGTAGAATGGTTGAAAGCGTCAAGGGCCAAAAGCGACATAAGTTGAGATATATTTAATGATTGTAAATTATTTATATATGTTAATACACCCGAGTCTGAGTATACTTTTACTATCCAGAATTTTTTAAAATTAAAAATGGTATATCATACAAAACAAAAAAAAATCAATATCTTTGTTAATTTATAAAATTAGGGAAAGTATTACATATTAAAGCAACACAAAGCCTGAAAATAGTTTTTTCAAATCAATTATGACGATTATAATCTTTGTTTCGCATTACAATTTTTTTAATACAAATAATTCTGTACAATAAAAGCATGTCGTTAATATGTTTTACGTTATTTTTTTTATGTAAAATTATTTTCCATTGTAATAGTAATAAAAAATCACAAATTACATAATTTATTTGTTTTATTACTTGTAAACCATTATTTTTAAAGAAAATTATGATTTTGGTCATTCATCTATTGAAATTGCTTTTAATTTCAATTAAATTTTTACAATTTATTTACAATATCGGTCAGCTTTCATTTTACTTCTACGATCTAACATTTTTTCATGAAAACTTCCCTCTTGTTTGGCTTCTTTCAATTCATTTTTATCATCACTACAGATTCTCAAACGTTTATCTTGAAATTTTTGGAATTTTTTACTAAAAAAAAGTATAGATAATCAAAATACAATGAAAAACTAGATAAACACTTACACATAATTTATTTCGATTTGATCGATACTTCCTTGTTCTTCCGTTGGTACATCTTTCAACGGATTCACTTCTCGTACAGTTTGCGATCGAATACAAATAAACTCATTCGGTCCAGCTGTTTTAGCTCTCGCTACAATATAATCTTCTTCATCATCAACAGACATAAAACACTCATTATAGCCCTGTATGGCCATCTTTTCACCATCTATTACCGGTTCCCATTGTTCTTTCGCTCCAATAGCATCTGATCTGCCAGTTACAAGACCATTTTTGTCAACCAATAAATATTTGTTGTATCCCGATTTAAATGCAACTTTGCGTTCGTTAATTGTAACAGCTGTTAAAATTTCCTCCGGTGCTGGACCTTCGCCTTCATTATGTGGGGCTCCAAGTGTGAATAAACCATTATCTAATGCTTTTACATAAGTATGTTTTCCGAATTCGATTGCAACTGGTCCATTAATTTCTTCTATTTTCGTAGCTCTCCACCAATTGCCATGCTTTAAACAGTCCAAATCCTGTTTTGGGGCCTGTTCTTTCTTCGTTTTCTTGTGTTTACGTTTTTTTGGTCTAAATTGTAGAATGTATACAATTTTAATGTACACAATGTTATTTGATTTACAAACCTTTGTTTTTCTCCTTTTAATACAAGTTTTCCTTTTCTTACTAAATCATATTCAGACATTATTATTTCCAAATTATATATTTAATCAACCAAAACTTATAAATATGAAGAATACAAATAAAAAATGATGATTTATTTATACGGATAATATAATACACCCGGTCAGTGAAATGACAAGTTGACAAGAGCAAACTGCCTATGTCAGAGTCGAGTTCCCAATGGAAATAATCGTAAAATATTAAAATTTTATAACAAATTTAAGTTTTTAAGTAAAAAAATTTTCATTTAAATTTATTAGGGATTCTAATTCTAATAATAATAATAATAGACATCGGGACACCGACCGGTATAAAAAATAGCCCGTTGCTTAATACCAACTAGTTCTATAAGTAAAATGAAAGTTCCTAAATCTGTCATCTACATAACCACAAAATCATAACGTTTTAAAACGTTAAATGTACATTTTATCCAGAAAATATGTCTTATTTATCTCGCCGAGACATAGATGACCTGAAACCATCAATAGAAAAAGCTGTTTATAAGATAATTGGGAATGATTCATCTATATTAAATGCAAGTATTCATTGCTTGAGTTCTGGCTACGATAAACGAAGAACCACCGATAAATTATCCACTTATGTAGACAGCAAAAAAGCGTATAAACTTGCAGAAAAAATATTTGATTTAATCGATGATTTGCAATCATCACATAAAAACAAGAAACGATCTTATGAAGATGAGAATAGAGAACGTGATTTGAAACGTTCGAAAACGACAAATACAAAATATGAAAATAAAGAAAAAGATACTCGTTTTGATGTTGAAAAGCCACGAAGTAACAAACCAAATGAATCTGAAACAAGTCGTGGTAGTCTAGATAAGAAATTGGAGGCTGGTAAAAACGTAAATATGCCTAATGTACCGAATATTCCACCGCCTAGCATTTACGGCATTCCAATGGGTTTGTTGAATCGTGGCGATGCAGATAAAGCACGAAAAATAGCTCAATTGCATGCCCAAATCAAAAGCCAATTGTCCAGCGGCATTCTAGGCAACGTTATACAAATACCGGTTACAAACAACAAACCACAACCACTGATTTTGGACGAAGATGGCCGGACAATTGATAAAACTGGTAAAACTGTACAATTAACACATGTGGTGCCAACACTGAAGGCTAACATACGTGCATTGAAACGGGAACAATTCAAATCACAGTCGAACGACAAATCTAGTGAAGACAGTTATGAAACTAGATTTGTTGATAATCGTATTGGTATTAAACCACCACAAAGAAATCGACGGGCATTACGTTTCCATGAACCAGGAAAATTTCAACAATTTGCCGAACGTTTGCGTATGAAAGCACAACTGGAAAAATTGCAAAATGAAATTTCACAAATTGCTAAAAAAACCGGCATCAGTTCGGCGACAAAATTGGCTCTTATTGCCAAATCAGAAGGACATAGCGATGATATTCCACAGATGGAATGGTGGGATTCTGTTATTTTGGTGGATGATTTGGATACAATGCGTGACGGAAAGATTGCCATTAAAGAAACTATTATTAATACTCTAGTAGAGCATCCAACGCAAATGCGGTGTCCAAGTAAGTATTAAGAGCGAAAAACTTTCAAAAATGTTCAACATTTGTGGTGGTCTTAAATTTATTTGAATTCAGCAAAATTAAATCGTAATAAATAATTGTTGTTTTCAGCCGACCCAATAAAGACCGTCTACATGCCAGTATTTCTAACAAAAAAAGAACGAAAAAAATTGCGCCGCCAAAATCGACGCGAAATGTGGAAAGAAGAACAAGAAAAAATCCGTTTAGGTTTAGAACCGCCGCCAGAACCAAAATTACGTATATCGAATTTAATGCGTGCATTAGGAACTGAAGCCGTACAAGATCCAACGAAAATTGAAGCACACGTACGTGAACAGATGGCAAAACGACAAAAGGCCCATGAAGAAGCGAATGCTGCACGTCAATTAACTGCCGAACAGAAACGTGACAAGAAAATTAAGAAAATTAAAGAGGATACAACACTGGGAGTGCATGTGTCAGTTTATCGTATAAGAGATTTGCATGATTTGGCTTCGAAAAAGTTTAAAGTGGAAACGAATGCTAAACAATTATTTATGACTGGTTGTGTTTTGATGTATCCAGATTGTTGTGTGGTGGTGGTTGAAGGTGGTCCAAAACAACAGAAAAAGTACAAAAGATTAATGTTGAATCGTATTAAATGGGAAGAGGACACAGTGAAAGATCCAGATGGCAAAGAGGTGCCAAATAAATGCGTTCTAGTTTGGGAAGGTACGTCGAAGCAGCGCAATTTTGGCGAAGTTAAATTTAAAGTATGTCCAACTGAGAGAATGGCTAGAGAACATTTTAAAAAACATAAAGTCGAACATTATTGGGATCTGGCGTACAGTGGAGCTGTTTTGGAGCAAGCTAATGATACAGTAGAGTAATTATTTTAATTATTGTAATATTTGTTTAATAAATTCTTAAGAAAAACTAAACAATTTTTAATAATCTTTATTTATTAAATATTTTAAATTTTCTCATTCAATTTGTTTCTTTTTAATTAATAATAATATTAATATCTACAACCAGGGGAGTGAAAAAGTAATAGTCAACTGTATTTAAAAAAAAGAAGTATGACTACATCCAACAAAATTTCAAAATAAAGTTTTTCCATATTTTTTCTTTTAAGGGGAATGTATGTATATGCTAAGAGGGTTTAATTTAATAATTTGCACTAATTCAAAGGGTGCTTGAAACAACTATCAAAGAACAATAAAAACCATATATTTTTACTTTTCTTCGACAGTTAAAAAAAAAATTAAAAACAAAAATGTAATAAAATAATCATAATATATTCTCGTGTCTATTGTGAGGTTTTTTTGAAATAAATTCGAGTGACATCCAGTATCGCTCTTTTACATAAATTTATTACAAATTTATATTTAAAATAATTAAAAAAATGGACAGAATTAAAAAAAAATCATAAAACCAATTAACCGGAAAATTAAAACATTGTAGAGAGAACAGAGAGAGATACACACACAACTACTTGACAAAAGAGATGTAAAAATACACTTACACATCTTGGAAATCATCATTTAGAGATTAGAGATAAACGAGAGAGAGACAAACGATTTGAAAAAACTTATCGCAGTCTCCAATTGTTGCATGTTTTATTTTTTTTAGTTTAAATTACAGTTAAAACTTTCATTCTGACACCAAATACAGAAATTTTTCAGTCATACAAAGAAAAAAAAACCTAAAAAATATATAAATTAATTGAAAATCATTCTTATTTCAAGCGCTCTCAAATATAAAATACATCACAAGATGATTTTTTTTTTCTTTAAATATTACACTTTGTTGGACATCTTTATACACAATTCATTTAGTTTTAATTTTAACTATACAAAAATTTCAAGACTAAAATACATATATCTGAAAATATTGACATAAAAATCTGTAATCTTGAATACCGCTTATTCAAAATTTCTAATAAGGAACTAAAAATTAATTAAACTTTGGTACCCATTGACCACGCAGAAAAAATGTCAACATTTTCAGAGAATAATATTTTTTTAATTAATTTATTTTTTTGTTTAAATTAAATTCACGTGTGTATGTGTGTTTATTCTTCTTGTGTGTTTGTGTGTGTATATATATATATGTATATGTGTATGTTTTTTTTTGTTTTGTGAAAATTCCAGTTTCATTTATTTCTTTAACTACTTCTGTACAATGTATATAAATGAGCTTCAATCTTCCATACGAGAACCATTCATTCTGAAGAGGTACCTATGGTGGACGGCTCCTCAAAAAAGGAACCAATTTTCATTCTTTTTAAAAAAAAACATTGCACTATTTTTGGGGTGTGCAACGCACTCTTTTGCCATTCAGTTATATTATTTAACACTAAAATTATTCGTCCTTTCTTTTAAAAAATTCATTCTCGATTTGAGAATAAAATTTGCGTGTTTTTTTAGTGAAACAACCAGACAACCAAGATATGTTAAAAATGTTCACAAAGGCGCGCATTTTTGCTAACAACAAATTAGTCACTGCACTGTATTTTGTTTTTTCGTTTGTAAAAAAATTATATTGAATCAAATAATTCGTAAGTCACCAAAAAAAAAAAAAATTAAACGGAAAAACAATCAATTGTTCATTTTTTCTTCTAATTATATTTAGTATATTTCCATTACTTTTTTTTTCTTAATTTTTTAAATTATTTTATTAAAATCCGCACTTAAAAGAGGGAGAAAAATACTGACTGGCGTGGAGATTTTCCTCTATAATATTATATATATTATATGTATATATTTATATAGTTTTAATTTAATCAAACCATCATCACTGGCTCACTGCTGGTGATTTCTTATCATTGTCCTGATTTGAGGGTGTATTACCCTGTGATGGTCCAACACCCCCGCCACCACCACCACCACCTGGTCCTCTACTATCACCAACACCGCCGCCAGGCGTACCCCACGAATTCGAACCAGGCATTGGAGAATCCGCATGGAAGCCATGATTGTCATGGTCCAATGAATTCGCTGCATCATATTGAGTATTCTCCAAACGGGTTATTAAACGTTCATCTTCATCACCAAATTCACCACCCATCAATGATGGTTCACCAACCACCATCACATCCTGTAACACACATTTAATCAAAATTGCTTCAAAATGTTTTGTTTTATTTTCGTTTTCTTTCTTACCTGTGAGGCTAGGGAAAAATTTGGACCTGGTGAACGTTTCTTATTTGGTGTTGGTGTTGCATTATTTGTTGCACCACCAGAATTCGAACCTTTACGTTTCCGTCTTTTGTTGGCTGGTCGTTGAGATTCTATTTTAAAAATTAATACAAAAATATTAATTGTTAAATCAATAGAAAATTATACAAAACACAAATAAAATAGAAATCAATATACATATTTAATTTATTTTCTATTTTATTTATAATTGTGTGCAGTTTTCCATTTTTTTTTATTTACATATTTATATATTAATAAAATGTGTAAGGATTGTATTTCATTTTTGCTACACCAAAATATACCTATAGTTTTTGTTTTATAGTAAAGCAAAAATAAATAATCCTTTAGTGCAAAATAAAAATGGTACCTCTCTTACCCGGCGGGGCAACCATCCTCTGCCATTTTTGAAACAATGTAGTTTTTAAACAATCTCTAGGACTTAATGCGTATGCTTTATGTCTTGACATTAATTCTTGCATAGGTTCAAGTATCACACATAGCTAAACAAAAATTATTTATTATTTATTTAAATTTTACTTTCAATAATTGTTTTTTTTTTCATACCCTTAAATAATTTAATGTTGAATTAGTTATGCCTTGTCTAGTAATATTTTTTGAGAATTGATCTAACATATTAGGATCTTGCTGGGCATGCATTCCAACAACAGTTCTTGGTATAAATTCTCTATGTGTACGTACAGCAAAATGCCATGATTTTATCCTCATTAAATCGTCAAATGTAAATTCTAGAATTAAACGACCTTCTGTACACACCTGTAAAAATAATTAAATTAAAAAACATTACGGAATTTTACTATCTTTTATAGAAATGTAAATATTATGATAAAAACTACAAAATGTGGAAATGGTTGTAAATAAATACACATAATAATAAATAGACTAATAGTGACATCTAGGGCGGCTTGAACTCAATGCGAAGATGGAAATCTATTGCGTTTGGATATAAGTTATTTTCATAACAAGGATGGAAAGAAAGAATTTTTAAAATCGAGCATATTTTACAACTAACTTTCCACCAGAACCATAAGATTTTCAGTGACAATAATGTTAGAATTTGTCCAATTTTTTTAATTAAAAAATGATATGACTTTGGCAATTTGTGTTTAATTCTTACCTTAGTAAATAATGGTTTACCATGATGTGTTATCATAGTGCATTGATCACAGTCTAGCGTAATACTAGTGTTGTGGAAGGACTCTTTCGGATGTTTCATATTATAATACAATTCAGTCACTCCACCTTCAAATATACTTCTAAAGTACCTTGGAATTAATGTTCTACCAATAGCTATATACAAAAAAAAAGTAAATCAATTTAACAAAATATAATCAATGAATAATAATCATTAATATTACTGTATCTTTTTGGACCATCTTCTAAACAGAAAGCTAATGTTAATGATGCATCATCTTCAAAAAATTCCGTTGCAAATGCATCCCACCATAAATTATCACTTTCTTCTGTTCTTTGTTGTAATCTTTTATTAAGTT
>SSSI01008588.1:0-58328 GCA_004796505.1 Oryzaephilus surinamensis | reverse complement strand
TGGACATTCACCATTTAACATTGAGATAACTCGTGCGGTTACTAACAGAATTGTAATTTGATGCAATTAATTTGTTCCAATGTCAGTGCTGGATTTAGGCTTAGGCCCGTGAGGCCCTGGCCTAGGGCGGCAGATTTTAGGGGGCGGCAAATTTTGCCATGAAATTTTTTTTTTTTATATTACAGAAATAAAAAAACATTACTATTATTATATAGGTACATATAGAAGAAAAGTCTCGAAAATTTAACAAAAATTTCAATATTTTAGAATATATAGCATTATCTACTAGGAGTAATTACTTATTATAATTTTTTCTGGAGCGGCGATACAAACTAGTCTCAGCTCGTACTCGTAGGTATTTACTACGAAAACGATTGCGCCCTGCAATTTCTTATATCAGTTGTGTTCATATATTCTTAAAACCTTATGCAAATCCATTGATAGAATGAATGTAATTGTTATCAGTGGCCCGTAGGCATTAGGGGGGCCCGGCGTCTAGCGATATGTATTTTTTTACTATCCTTGACAAAAATGTGTGACCTTCAGGGTAAAAAAATTTTCGCCTGCGGCGCCTTCTGCGGGGGGCTTGCGCCCCCCGAACCCCCTCATCCAAAATTGATACACTAAAGGCCCGTATTCAACTTTTAGATCCATCAGAAATTATTATTATGACTGTATTATTATTGTTATGACTGCGAAATAAGGTACTGAATTTCAGAGGATCAGAGGTCAGTAGGGGCGGCAAAAATTGAACGGCCTACGGGCGCCAAATTTGTAAATCCGCCCCTGCTCAACAGCAAATTAGTATAAATATGTAGGTATAAAAACACAATCTCAACATAACAATAAACATAAGTACAAAGCGTTCAACGTAAGAAAAACCTTGGCCGCGCATGGACCGAATGGTATTCGGCACGTTACGGCAATTCAGAGATTCACCACTAAGTAGGCAGTGGCGTAACTACTATAACTATGAATATTATGTAGGAATATGTGAGTGCATTATGTATAGCCCTATAAGCGAAAGACGAGTCGTCTAGGTGCTTATTTAAAATTGTCGGGTTTCTCCCTCTCCAAAAATACGACTACGCACAATAGCCGAGGTTTTTCTAACGTTGAACGCTTTGTATATAAAAATTTATTATTTACAAGTAGCGCTTATTTTGTTCTAAGAAGCTCAAAATAAAAAAATCGTTATGAAACTTCTTAATACTTTACTATAGCAGAAAAATTCTCTAAGTAAAAGATTAAACTTAATTAATAATTCATAGTTTCAATTTCTGTACCAATTAAATATTTATACAGTGTTATTATAAGGACGTTCCAACAGCCACCCAAAATTGATGAAACTTGTAAAAAGTTTCAATTTACTTTGCATTTAGATTTTTATCAGACGTCGATAATTACATATTAAATAAGACGTATATTTTAGGTATACGAGTAACCAGTGTAAAATTCATCTTTAATCCCAATGCATACAAAGTGAGTGATTTTTATTGACGATGGATATGGTTCACATGACAATGGTAAATGAAAACAATGAAAATACACACGCCTGCGCCCATATATTCAGTTTGATCAATTTACGGAAGCACCAGGTGAACCATGAGGTTGCCACTGCAATATTGTTGTCATAATAAACATAAAAGAATAATCAGTGGTAACAAGTCGCGATACAAAGTGATATCTTTCGTTTGGTGCCACTTCTTCGGAGGGGCTTTACTCTCTGGCTCCACAGTATCGGCATGAGATGGTTGAATGCGGTCGTCTTGTTGATGGTGTACCACGATTCAGGGGCTACAAAGAATACTTTTAATACAGTTAGTGTGGAAACACTTGCACGTGATACTTATGGAACAGGTGATCAAATCAATCACAATAATAATCTTTATTATAGATATATTTAATTTGGGAATCCCATTAAATTTAATATTTAAGTAGTTTTATATATTTATTATATAATCTCAATTAGATTTAATAAAAGAACTAATGAACCGATGAATATTTATTCAAAATTTTGAACAAATATTTGTTCACAAAATAAAATTGTAGAAGTTAAATGAATAAAATAAATAATAATAATACTATGCACGTGCATATTGCATCTATTGAAATTTATACTTTTAAAACGAAACTGTAGGTATAATTTTGTGTCACGGAAACTGCGCTAATAATACAATTTTAAATGCATGAGTAAACAAACCATTGCAATTATCGGAAGTAGGTCATATTTTGGTTATTTAGTGAAAATTTTCATATGAAAAATTTCTGATAATATCTGATCGCAGGGCGGAAACAACGGCAAAACTTTATGTAAACAAATTTTAAATTCGTCATTTCAATGATTTCCACCAAAATTACAACAATTGCGCTCGAATATAATGAGATTATTTTATCATTGAAATGCTAATTTTTCCTAAATTTGGTAAATCGCTGTTTTCATATAATATATTATTGTTATTCTTTTAAAAAAGGGTCAATTACACATTTATTATTGATTTTTCTTTGTAACAATTTTGTAATAATCAGGATAATGCACTATTAGTTTATTGAATAAAAATATTTTTGTTGAACGTTGATTATTACTCGTTACAATACATCAGTTCGTGAACTCTTCAATGGCCCCATTAAAAATCTAAGCTGTACCAGTCTCCACAAGTCTCAAACAAATTATATAAAGAAACGGACACGAAAATAAAAATCTATATTGGAATTTACACACAATTTTTAGCCAGAAAAAGTATTTACCAAATTCGGTTAATTACAGAATTAATTTTATTGGAAAATTCCTTAAGAGATCAAAAATCGTACCGTTTCGAAGACTTTTTTTGGACCGGCTCAGGAGATGGTTCTGACGAAGATGATAATTCATGGACAAACCCAAGTTCCACCACAATTTACAAAACAAAAACAGTTTTTACTACAGTATTTCTAGAAACATCCACATCGTCCCCAAACGATGTAAATTCCTCTAAATATCTATATTGTTTTCTTACTATAATCAGAATTTTGTAGTCGTCTATTGAAAATACTACAAAATGCTCAATAAATTGCCATCCCACCATCATTCCTGATGACGAAATTAGCCCCACACCTACCATTATTTCACCAAGTGAATCAACTTATCCAGACGAAGACTACAATGACATCTTCGACGCAGATCGCCAATTCTGGCTATTGACGATTCTGAAAAGTGATGGTAAAGATCCGATAATTGTCGACCTTAAAAACAGCTTGGCCAAATTATACAAAACAGCTTTTCAAAGGTAGATATCAACAAATCTAAATAAGAAACAGTCCGAATACGTGCTTTCAGACAACAAGATCGACATTTAGGAATAAATGGCCGAATTAAAAGACACATGGACCAAAAACCAGTGCACGTATACATTCACAAAATCGATAAAACAAAAGTGGATGGTGATGAACAAATACAGGTCCTGTATCATGTTACTGTCGATGGTAAACCAGTTGCAGCTGTCACTGCAGCCGATGATATGCATCTGGTTTCCGATGAAGAGGTGCAAAAAGAATTGGGATACCCTTTTCTTGTTAAAGCTGAACGTAATTAACTCGCATTTGGCCAATATTCACATTTATTTGTCTTATTTTTAGCGTATTTGAAGGAAACAGAACCGCAGAGCTTATCAACATCGAATAATACATGGATTTTTATTGGAGTTTCTATTGTTGGACTGTTGATATTGCTTCTTATTATCGCATTTTTCACACTAGGTGTCACGAAGAGAAAACGACAGGCGGCTAATGTTGGATTAGAGAATCGTAAGCACATTTTCGAGCGTGGAGTTGGACATGAAAATAAAGGATTTGTGGAGGAAGGCGGACGACGACAGCGGAATAACGAAGAATCACCAACTTATATTAATTTCAGGAATCAGCGCAATGGGCCAAAAGTTTCGGGGAGTAGATCGCAAAGTTCGATGAGCTCCTCATCGGCAGGGTTGGAACAGGTTAAACATTAGTTACCATTTCTATGTTATTTGGCATGTTTCAGAACAACTAGTTTGGACATTTCACCTCTGATGGGCCTTAAGAAACAACGAACACCACCAAGAAAACCGCCACGACCGAAGGCTGCCACTAATAAAACCGTTCCGATTAATGTTAAACGATTCCCACCAGAAGTATTCGACTCAGATAGTAGTAGCAGTGTAAAAGAATCACCCGAGGCAATATATCCAGGCAATTATGATCCTGGAGTTGTTAGTCCGAAGTCATATTTGTCAATGCCATCAGTAAAATCATTCCCCAGGTATATTAAATTGATTTTTTTTGTAAAATTTCTAAATTAAGCCTATTTTAGGGGAAATATGCCTGAACCCCTCAATAAAGTACTCGAACCAGTCAGTGTTTTACACTTAGATATGCCGAATGATGAGCTCGATGCTCATTTAAGAAACGAAAGTTATCATTCAACCTTCATCCGGCATGGAAGCGTTGGGGCGGTTGAGGATACTGGCGTAATAGGGCCCATTGTTTGGAATATGCATAAACAACGATTACAACATGGTACTTACTGCTTAGTATTAGTTTTCCACTTGTTTTACCTCTCTTTTAGGTGTGAGTGTAGATGAAGGTATTGACGATTTAAAAGTTTCCAACAACTTGTCCAAAATGCGAAAAAGATTCCACGACTTGTTAGATGACACCTTCAGCTTGTTTGGTAGTAGACGAGAGAGTCCCGTACACGATGCTAAATCCGTTCCAATTGAAGTTAAAAGCCATTCAGCGTCCAATGCCAAGTACTTAACTGGAAATAATTTTTAAATTTGGTTTGGTATCTTTTGAACTGATTTGTGCAGATCCGATGACTCGTTGATGGCGCCAACACCAAAACCACGTCCGAAAACAGCAATCCTCAAAAAACCAACTGATGGTGGCGAAGGAGTTAGTGGGCCTCGTGGAGCTTGGGCCAGTTCCACTGGATCGCCTCTGGTACGGCCAGTAAGTGCTGGAATTATAAATAGGCCAAGAGTTAATGTTGATCACATATTGGCCGAAGGAAGGTTTCGTCAAAATGATCCAGCAGTGCCTCTTATCGCAGCTATTAAAACGGAAATCGAAAAGTGTTCTTTGCCCGGAAGTGCTGCTGACTTGCGGGATTAATTTATTCAGTGTTCATTTGTTTTTGTACAGAAAATATTTATAATTGAATTTAGGTATATATTATTATAAGATTTTTTAATATTATTACAATTTTGTTGATTTACTAATGGAAATAAACACAAATTTTAATCTAAGTAAGTTAAAATTATTTCTGGCGAACACCCATTTAAAAAAAAAGGTCACGCGCCGATGGGCCTACCTCCTCAGCGGCGTGAAAACGGCACAATAATTTTAATTATTATTAAAATATTTTATTTTTTATAAATAATTTTATGTACTAATGAAGTAATACACATTATGTAAAATAATTAATGGGAGTAGTATTTAAATTTTAAATTATTTAGCCATTGGGCCATCTGGTTATCTTTGGCTACAACTTTTAAGCGTTTATGATTGAAATAATAAAGATTTCTGTTCTACAAATATTTTGAAACATTATACAAATAACGTTTTATTATTTGTAAAATAGGACAAATTAATACTTGTAGTAATTAATTTGTTGTTATCATAATAAATTAAAAAATTATGATATTTTATTATCAATAATTTCGCTACTGCCATCCTCCGTTGCACTGTCAAAGTTCAACTAAAGCTTGGTTCACATGATTTTGCATTTTTGTATTTAAATAAATTTGATAACGTTTTTCGTTAATTTCTTTTATGAGAAAAAGTGACTACTTCGTAAATAATAAATAAATATTTATTTATATTAAGTGTCTGCTAAAATGAACAATAGAAAATTTCCAGCCTAATGATCTGTTTACGATGCTGTGTTCAGATAACCCTTAATATAAAAACAAAAAGAAATGTATGACATTCAGTTTAGAAATGATTTTGTGATTATTTTAATGTTACAATAAAATTTCCTAGTCTTAAAAAATTTAGTGCAGTTAAAAATAAATTATTGAGTGAAAATCCATAATACTTTATTAGCTTTTGGTTTATGTACATTAAATTAATTTTATAATTAAAAAAAGTCAACTGTGTGCAAAGATTCCAAATTCACGATATTGAATTTTGTCATTCTGTTTGGCAATAACCCAAAATATTATTGTACGGAAGTAAAAAAGTCCCTTCAGTACCATAAAAATTAAAACAATATTACAGGTAAGTGAGTAAATTTAAGTCGTAATCAGTAATTGTTTATTAAATTGTGCGTTTAACAATATGCAAAAAGTTAACCTTGGCTTTAGTACATTCAAGAAAAATCTAATTGCGTTTCTTTGTGTTTAATAATAACCCTATGAAAAAAAATACCTTCACACATAAATGATTTATGTGTTATACATTTTTATTTGTTCATAATTAAATTTACTTTCCTCATGTGAAAGTGAAACTTTTATAATGACTCTTCTTCCATTTACTTTAGTATTGTATAAACTTTCCTTATCTGTACGTCGTCGACGTTTATGTACGATAACTAAATTTATTAATATACGAATTTTGCAGACAATATATTTATTTAAAAATACCCGAATGAAATTATGGACGATGTGGGTGACGTAGAAATGTCCAATGGTGAGACAATCGATACGAAATCAATCGTCACAAAATGGATAAACAACCACAAAAATGGTATATTGACAACATCCCATTTCGAGGACCATTGGCGCTACTGGGTACCGAAAATCTACAGTCCAGCATTGAACGAAAGCTGTCTAAATTGGAATTTCAACGAGGAACTCGCTCAAGAGGTGCTCATCAACACATTAAAAGAATTCATTTGCAATGGTGATCCGGCCGTTGTGTTGGCCGAATTGAGCCGTTTAGAGAAACCGCCATCGGTATGTGGACGTGTATTCAAATTTGGCGAACCGACGTACAGCTGTCGAGAATGTGGTATGGATAAAACGTGTGTTTTGTGTGTGGATTGTTTCAAAAATTCGGAGCACCGTTTCCACAAATACAAAATGGGCACCAGCGGTGGTGGTGGTTGTTGCGATTGCGGTGATACGGAGGCATGGAAACGTGATCCATTCTGTAAGATACATTTCGTTGGTGAAACAAGAGAAGTACAAGAGAAAGTCACATTACCGGATGATTTGAAAGATCGCACACGAATTATTTTTGAAGCTATACTATGGTATGCTTATCAACTATTGAATACGGACCAAATAGCTGATGTTCGACTCAGAGAATCATCTGATACATTTTTCAATATTGATACGTATTGTACGATATTATACAACGATGAAATTCATACATTTGAACAGGTGATTAGTACATTGGCGCGTGTATTGAAATGCAATCAACGAAGCGCCATCGAATTTGTCACGAACATCGACCGAGAGGGTAGGGCGGTGGTGAAATGTGCCACATTTCAGCATTGCAACGAATTAAAACAAGATATTGAAAAATATACGTCCAGGCATGGTAATAAACCATTAAAAGTCCTTGTGAATCATGCGCGCGTTATTGCACATCAAGTTTTCGCCATGAAACTACTTACATGGCTGCAAAATTTTTTAAGCCATGGTGAAGGCTTTCGAGCCATATTTGCTGAAATTATTTTAAAACCACAAGCAACTGAACCATCAATATTAAAAGGTATATTGATGAGGGATTCGTCGTTGTGGAAAAGTGCCAGAACACAATGGCATCGTTTATTAATTTCCGGCATGTTATTAGAATACGAAAATAAAAAAGCGTTGGCTAAAATGTTTACAAAAAGTTATGGTCAAGTGATGAAGGATTTTATAAAAGATGACCATGATCATTCATATTCAATATCATCATTAGCTGTACAATTATTTACTGTACCAACATTGGCACACCATTTAATTGCCAACGATGATGTATTATATATTTTATTAAATACATTATTATCAGAATGTAGTCGTAATTGTAATAAAGCTGAAAAATTAGAATTTCAACGTGCCAGCCCATCAACAAATATGTTTAAACGTGCATTGTTTATGTTGTACGATTTACGATATTTACTTAGTTCGATTCCAGAACAATGGGAAGATCAATTACGTAGAAGTTTCTTGCATGGATTGTCTGTTATGTTAAATTTGCTTACCATGATGCAAGGTAAATATCATATAAATGTATCTACGAAAAAAATTAATTAATAAACCGGCAAAATCGCATTAAATTGATTAAGTATTCAAGTTTAAGATTATAAGTTATACGTTCAGACGTATATAAATTTAGATAATGTTTTTTTTTGTTTTACAGTTTGTTTTTGTTCATTTTATAGTAATCTTATTGTTTACAAATTTTTAATTTTTATTTGATTATATTAAATTATGTTTTTATTGGCTAAAAATACGTACTTTTAAATATTTTAAAATATAATTACTTCGTGTGTCTATTAGACTATAATAAACTAATTTTACACTTGAATTCATCGCTTTCTTCAAGGTATGGATTCTGTGACACGCCAAGTGGGTCAACACATGGAATACGAACCGGAATGGGAAGCTGGTTTCAATTTGCACGTGAAATTAGCATCTTGTATTTCACTGGCCATCGATTGGTGTGGTACAGATCGTGTTGTATTAATAAAAGCATACCGTTCTGTACTGAAAAAACTCGAAGATTATCCATGCTATGATCCAAGTAAAGCTGGAGAAGTACGTGAATTGGCCGACCACAGTACTGCTTGTCTTCATTATGATGTATCCACAAAACCAGTTTCAATTCATTTACCATTAAGCCGATTTTTGGCTGCTCTACATTTACATTTAGAGAAATTCAATTTGA
The DNA here is from genome assembly GCA_004796505.1 of Oryzaephilus surinamensis. Taxonomy (NCBI): domain Eukaryota; kingdom Metazoa; phylum Arthropoda; class Insecta; order Coleoptera; family Silvanidae; genus Oryzaephilus; species Oryzaephilus surinamensis. The sequence goes on along the minus strand of SSSI01008588.1, from coordinate 49,493 downwards.
ATTTTGATGGGCCCGAATTTCAAGTTCCTAAACCGACACCAGTTCAAATAATTGAGCCGGTATTAAGGGCCCAAGTGATGATAGCACAAGTACATGCCGGTATGTGGCGTAGAAATGGTTATGCATTGTTAAATACATTATTCTTTTACCATAATGTTAAATGTCGTACAGAAATGTTAGACCGTGATATAACATTATTACAAATTGGTGCCTCATTAATTGAAAGTAATGAATTTTTGATACATGTATTGAATAAATTTAATTTAATTAATTGGGCAATGACGAATTTCGAAGTGAAATGTCTAAAATCACCAGAAGAGGATAGTATGAGACAAACAGTGAATTTGGTTGAAGAACTTTTACATTTATTGATCGTTATAATTGGTGAACGTTATATGCCTGGTGTTAGTAATGTAACTGATGAAGATCGTGTTAAAAAAGAGATTATACAACATTTGTGTATTAAACCGTTACCACATTCGGAATTGATTAAAACTATACCGGAAGATTTAGCGCATGAAACAGCATTAGATGATGTTATACAAGAATTGGCTGATTTTAAAAAACCAGTTCATGGTACTGGTAAAGGAATTTATGAATTGAAAAAGCAATTCTATGACGAATATAATGTGTTCTTTTATCATTATACAAGAGAAGAATTGTCCAAGTCGGAAGAATCGCAAAGAAAACGTAGAAAGGCTGAAGGTGAATTGGAATGTTGTCCGCCACCGAAATTATTAAAATTAAACGAAAGCTTTAGTATGTTAGTGAATTTACTTCAATGTGATGTTATGTTACATATAATTCAAACAGTTCTTATACGTTGCATAAATTTACGTACTAGAAGTTTTTCCGAATCACAATTACATAAAGTTTTACATTTAATTGGATATGCTCTACAAGAAGAGGAAAGTAAACATTATCCATTTTTTAAATTTATTGACAATGCATCCAAATTTAAAATCTATGATTTATTACAAGAAGCATTAAATTGTCCACGTGTTGATGCACACAAAGGTTTACTAATGTGGACAATTAATAAATATAAACAAGTTGCAAATAATGGCCAAACAACATCAGATACAAAAGAAGTATCAACGATTGAAAATGAGGCCAGTGAAAAGGAGCGTAGAGCTAAATTGGCAGCTGAACGACGTGCTAAAGTAATGGCACAAATGATTGCTATGCAAAATAATTTTATAAAAGAGAATGCGACATTGTTCGAAGAAAATGATATCGATGTGAAAACACGGACGACATCTGGTGGTCCATCGGCGATGGAAGTGACTGAACCAATTGAATTGAAAACAATCGCTTTAGGACCAAATCAAACACCACGTTTGATTGTTGATAAGACATGTACCTGTATTTTGTGTCAAGAAGAGGAAACATTAAGGGCAGACGGACCAACATTGGTATTGGCGGCATTCGTTCAACAAGCCACCGTTTTATGTCAGCATAAAAGCAATGAAATATTAATGGATATAAGAAGACATGATCCATTGTATTTGCATGCAAATTTAGGACCAGCACCACATACAAGTACATGTGGTCATGTGATGCACAGTGAATGCTGGAAGAAATATTTTGACAATATTATGCTGAGAGAACACAGACGGCCATACAGATTAAGACATCCGACTAGTTTCGATGTGGATAAACAGGAGTTTTTGTGTCCATTGTGTGAAAATTTGAGTAACACAGTTCTACCATTAACACCATCATTGAATTTACAACAACCAGATAATGGAAACAATCTAAACTTCGATGATTGGTTAAATAATATTAATGTTGTTGTACAGAATAAAAAGAAAATGTGTCACGGTTTGTTTAAGTGTAGTGTTACACAAGACTGTGATAATTTACATTGTGAAGCCTGTATAAATGCAGCAAGTGGTTCTAGTACGGATCCTGATTCGGATAATGGTTATTGTGAAGCGGAAGCACTCCTACAACCTCATCAAGTGTTCTATTCTTGTATATTAGAAGAACTACCAACACCGACAAACACATGGTCACAATTTACAAGTTTATTTCCATTAGATATACCAATACTTAGTACGAATTTCAATGAAATGTCCGATTTATTCCTACAAGCCACATATACGCACGGTTTAAATGTGAATCCACATCCAACTGATAAACGTCTCTTGCCAATGACATGGAAATCTTTAGCGTATACAACACATTCAATTGAGGTGCTATTGAGGGATGCTAATAAACCTTTGTTGGGTCAACTGTCTAGTCGTCAAAGAGATTGTATTGAAAATTTTGTTAAATTAGTTGGCGTTTTAGGTATATATTGGACAAATGGTTTCGTTAATAATCATGCACTGAAATTGCTCTCTATTATCATTGAAAATGAGAATGAGGGCCCGTCATTATTACAGTGGGATTCTTTTGGATTTTTAGTGTCGCTCACATTTTCATTACCTAGTCTCTCTTGTAAAAATAGTCCAGTTCCGGTGCCAACTGGTGGTACATTGGATCTACATACACTTAGGCTATTATTCATTTGTCACATAGTAAGAATATTAATTTTAATGGATGTAAATGAATTGAACGATTCAATGGAAACAGATGCAACAAATGAAAATAATGAATTATTGACTGTATTAAGATTGATGGGGAAAAATGTTGATGGTTTAAATGTAAATAGTGTATGGCAAAATGTACAGAATGCTTCGATACCATTTTTACGTTGTTGTGTATTGTTTTATCACTATTTAACATACGTACCGGCTCCATCAGTATTACAAGAATTGGGCGGTGATACATTTTCCAATATGTGTGCATATTTGGATTTGCCACAAACGCCAAAGGAATTATTCTCTTCGAAAAATGTTCTACAATTGGTTGAGAAATGGTGTAATCATGAAGAGGTGTATTCCTATCTGTTGGGTGCACCATTACAAGTCATACACGAACCATTGCCTGTGAATCGTTTAATTGATCTGCCCACTGACTACAGTGAACTGATAAATGCTGTGTCGTCATTTACATGCCCGAACAGTGATGAGGATTCACGTAATCCAACAATGTGTTTGGTATGCAGTGAGATATTATGTTCGCAAAGCTATTGTTGCCAAACTGAACTGAATAAAACGCCAGTCGGGGCGTGTAATTATCATGCACACAAATGTGGTGCTGGCATTGGAATCTTTTTACGTGTAAGGGAATGCGAAATTTTGTATTTAGCAACGCCGCAACGGGGCTGTTTTATATCTGCACCGTATTTAGATGATTATGGGGAAACGGACCAGGGCTTAAGAAGGGGTAATCCATTGCGTTTGTGTCCGGAGAGGTATAAAAAGTTGCAAAGAATATGGTTAAGTCATGGTATACATGAAGAAATTGCACGTTCTATAGAATCCAATAATCATATTGTAGCAACTCAGTGGAATATGTTGTAGGCTATGTATCCCCTAATTTTGATTGTGATTTCTCCAAAATACTTTCACTAACATTTCGATTATAGTCATAATGTGTTATTTTTGTATAAATAAAAAAAAACTAATATTGTTGAAATTTGAAAGTTTTTTCTTAGGATCATGTTTAGATATTAGAGTACTTAAATAATTAACTTTTTTTTTTTTGGTCATTGAGTGAGTTATAATTGTATTATTTAATTTTCTGTATAAAAAATACCATATACATATTTGTATTTCTGTTTTGCTGCAATAAAATTTTCTTTGTAAATATTTTCATCATGAGAGAGACTTGGCAATTTTATCTTATTATGTAAAAATGTTCTACTAATTATTGTTAAAATAAATGTACTTTTAATGATATTGTAGCATGTTTATTTAAAAGGATGTATTTTTTAAATTTGAACGTTTTAAAATGGTTTTAAATATTCCCGGGCTTTTTTGGATTTTGGAATATAACCTTAAATTCAATAATAATAGAAATTATTCAAAACTGGAAAATTAAAAATGAGTTTGTTAAAAGATATTATATGTAGAATATGTTTGGATACTGTACCTGTGGGTTATTCAATTTTTGCGCAAAATATTCATGAAAAAATCGAACAAATAACGTCTTCAAAGGTTAGAATAATATACTTAATTATTTTTACCAAAAAATCTTTGTTTTGTACCATAGATAGTTAGCGAAGATCATCTTCCACAAGAATTATGTGGAAAATGCATAATAAACGTAATGTTTTGCTCCAACTTTCGGAATAAGATCATTGAAAATAGTAATATACTGCGAGCACTTTATCTCAGAGATGGCAATTTTCACGAACTGCTTAAAAACGGCTCTATTCCTCTAAAACAAGAACCCAACTCAATATCTAATAGCGAAGATGTCCAAGAAAAGAAGGATGAAAATCTGGAATTTGTAGCTACAAATTGTGATAACGTAACAGAAACAAATACTATTAAAAAATCCCCTTCTCCTCAGAGGGCAGACGACTTTGAGGATGAAATGGACAACTTAAATTTAATTATATGTAAAATAAATAACGAAAAACCGTATATGTATCGTTGTAAAATATGTAATGTTGATATGCAGGGTAATCGCGAAAAAAATAAGCATAAGCTAAAGCACGTGAAGAAAACTTGTGATATATGTAAAATAACAATTCGAGCAGATAACATGAGCCATCACAAACGTCTCCACACTTTGGGCCCCCAAGTGTGTCATATTTGTGGAAGTACACATAAAAGTAGCTCAAGTTTACGAATTCACATTTTCAACAAACACAAACCAAATAAAAAATTGTACAAATGCGAAGATTGCAACTTGACGTTCAACTATAGTTCTCAATTAGCGTATCATAATAGAAAAATACACACTGGTAAAAATTTGGAATATTATATAAGTAAATTATTTACATTAAATGAAAATTATTTAGGAGACAGGCCACACCAGTGCGATTATTGTGGGAAACGATTTCTACGACTGGATTACGTACGACACCATATCAATACAGTTCATTTAAAACTGCGTCCATTTGTTTGCAATTTCTGTAAAAAGGGGTTTTCATCTAAAAATGCCCTCAGCGTACACATCAGGCAACATACAAATGAATCCCCCTACTTTTGTGATATTTGTGGTGAAAGATTTAGACAGAAAGTGTCTTTGAAGACACATACAAAGTCACAACATAAAATTATTGGTAAGCCAATTTTGGAAACTTCCTCAGATGTAAGAACTAGTCCCAAACTTTAAAAATCGACTATTTTGTATGTTATTCACGTTCTTTTATAAAAAAAAGTTAAGAAAACAAGTTGCTTTTGATGTAAAATCGTTTATTAATAAAAAGTATATTCCATAATAATGATAATTAAGTTTTAATGTAAATGCGAGGCAATATGGTCATTTAAATAGAACTGCTTCGTGAAACTTTTCAAACAAAATTTGCATTCAAATAATCTCTCTTTGGAGTGCAAAAGTCGATGTCGAGTTAAAACGCCTTTCCGATTGAATTTCTTAAAACAAATTTCACACTGATACAGATTTTTGACACTGTGCTGAATACGAAAATGCTGATTTAAGTCATGCTTGCGTTTGAACATTTTAGGGCATCTTATCACACTGGAACATTTTCATTTCTTGTTTATCAATGTGAGTTCCTAGATGTCTGTTTAAGTCGTATTGATAAGTGAACGTATTCGAGCAAATATTGCATGCATATCTTCCACTCTTTTCGTGTCTTTTTAGATGTCGATTTAAGTAAACTTTTTGTGTAAACGATTTTAAACAAATTTCACAACTAAATAATGTTTTTTCTTTGTGATATAGAGATTCGTGGGTAGTTAAATAATCTTTACGTTTAAATGTTTTTGAACAAATTTTGCACATAAACAAGCCCTTATTTAAATGGAGAAGAATATGTCGACGGTAGTTTCCTTTATGATTAAATATTCTTAAACAAAATTTACAACTGTACTGCTCATATTCATGACGGTCCAAAGACAACATGTGGAGCTCTTGTTTTAATTTAACTTCATTTAATTGACAATGTTCAGTTCTTTTTTTGGACTTTAAAACATATCCAGTCCAAAAAGTCACAGCCTTTTCGCATTTTACATGAAATGGGTATATATTTATTAAAATATCGTAACATTCTTCACATATGTAGTTGCAAGATAAATGATCTTCATTGTACATCATCTAAAATCGTAAAAAAGGTGTATGTACCCACAAACTGATATTGAAAAATTTTAAAAATTGTTATACGTTTAAATTATACCGACAGATTCTACTAAAAATTTCGCAGATCTTTATACATCGTCCGTTGATAATAGTGTCTTCCGATAAAGATATGAAATAATTTGGTTTTGAACACAACTGGCAAGTAGATTGAAACTTTTTTGTAACTTCAAAAAATGTACAGAAATTCTCTCGAAAGTTGTATAACAATATAAGATCGCAACAACAGTTATAGCACATTATTTGTGGAATAAAATCTTCGTCAGGAATCTAAAATAGAACATGCTTTTATCTATAAAAGTTAAAAAAAAAATATTGGAAACCTTGTAATTTAAATCTGTTAAAATATCTTCTATTTTCATTTCGTACTCTGGAATTAAACCTTGAATAGAAAATTGGTCGTTTGTGGTATTTTTTTTACAAATTAAGCATATATTTTCCATTTTGGACATTGTATAATAAAAGTATCTGATGAAACAAAAGTTGAAGCACACAGTTGAAGGCACTTTAATTGTTGAAGGAAGAAAATTGTAAACAATAATTTAGTCAAAAAATCATACACGATGGTGTAAAGTGAGTTGCATACTTGCATAACATATTACAGAAAAATTTAAAGGTTATGCTATTTTCATAACTTTTTTATTAATTTATAAACAAATAAATATGAAAATACGCTATAGATAATTATTATACAGATAAATTAAGGAAATGCTTTGGTAATAAATAAATAAAATAAATAAACTCTAACTTTAAGCGCAGTCGCAAGTAGCTTATAATGTTTGTTGATACAGTATTTATAGAAGATAGATCTCGTTAATTAGCCCATTAGAATAGTGAAATTCCTCCATAAAATAATAAAAACAAATATGGATTGTGACAAACAAAAATATATATGCAGATTTTGTTTAGAAATCGTTCCAATAGGACATTCGATTTTTAACGAAGATATTTACAAAATAGTTAAAAATTTCACATCATTGGAAGTAAGTTGTATATTTTCCAAGATAAATATGAAATACAGTCGACTTTCTAGATATCTGATTCGGATTATTTACCAAAGGAAGCGTGTTCCAAATGTATCATCAACATTTACTTCATAAACAACATTAGAAACAAATTCATTAAATCACATGAGAAATTAGAGGAAGTTTACCAAAAATACGGAAATTTTAACTTACTATTGGAAGAATCCAACTTGTTTGAATTCGATACTGTCGACGTTTTGCAAATAAAGAACGAACAGGTCGATAAAATGCACATGATTAAAGCTGTAGAAGACGTAACTGAAGAAGAGTCTAAACCAAAGTCAAAGACGAAAGTAAAACCAAAAGTACACAGAAAACCATCTTGTCGGAAAGTATCAAAATATAAAGTTCATGACATCGAATTACCTAAAACCACATCGGAAGTTGAAGATAAATTCGATGAAGAGATGAATAATTTGGATAACATAATATTTCGTAAAACAGACGAAGAACCGTATGTTTACCATTGTAAGGTATGCAATGTGGACATGGTGGGCAGTCGAGAGTTTAAAAATCATAAAGCAAAACACACGAAACGAACATGCAAAGAATGTGGCGTAACAATACGTAAAGACAACTTCAAAAAACATACTTTGATCCATGCTTTGGGCAAACAAATTTGCGATATTTGCGGCACTGAGCATAAAAGTTTTGAAAGCTTACGAACGCACAATTTCCACTTTCATAACAACAATAAAAAGGAGTATAAGTGCGAAGAGTGCAATTTAACGTTCAAATATAGACATCGATGGAATCATCATAACAGAAAAGTCCACACAGGTGTGATAATAATTGTTGAAGAAATTTGATGTCAGGGTATATTGAGATTATTTTCAGGGGATCGACCGTATCAGTGTGACCAATGCGGCAAGAAATTTTTTACTCTTGAAACCATTAAACGACATGTCGATTTGGTTCATCTGAAGTTGAGGGATTTTGTTTGTAAATACTGCAAAAAGGGCTATTCGACGAGGTATGCTTTAATGGTACACACGAGGCAGCATACAAATGAAACCCCTTATTCATGCGAGATTTGTGGAGAAGGATTTAGGCAGAATGTGTCCTTAAGGACGCACAAGAAGTCTAAACATGGTATTGTGGTTGAAACAAAGAAAGAAGCACAAACTTAGTTGATAGAATTTGTACAATTTATAATCTTTGTAACGGATTATAATAGATTTTTAAAAATATATATATGATAATTTACTAGTCTTTTTATTTTTCGATATTTACAATTCCATTCCTACAATTTAAAAGTTGAAAGTACCGCATTTTTAAACTAAAAAATGGAACACTCTGCACTTATTATGGAACAGTTCCAACGCACAGTTTGTTTTCATGTCAGCTTTTTTTCGTAAATAAACTTTAAAGCATTAAAGCTCTTCTATAAATTAATATATATTGTCTATAAAATTTATTATATTTAAAATGGAATCATGTTCTGAAAAACATATATGTCGATTTTGTATGAAAGTAACAGATTCTGCACAATCCATTTTCAAAGACAACCTTTATAAAATTGTTAAGAATTTCACATCGTTAGATGTAAGACAACACATTATTATTACGACAATAAATTAAATTTCTATTACTTGTAGATATCTTGTAATGACAATTTACCTATTGAAGCTTGCGATGAATGTATACAAAATGTTTATTTAGTAGATAATATAAGGAAAAGTATTATTGATGCAAATCATAAATTACAAGAAATGTATAATTCGTACGGGAATTTCACTTTGCTTTTCACTGTAACAGAAAACAATGAATTGTTCAGCAATAGTGAAAACACAAATGAACCAGATGTTAACAATATTAAGAAAGAAAATGATAATTTAGAACACCCCTCGCCGGAGCTTCGGAATAATCAAGATATCAATAAATCAGAAGCCGATCGGGACTCAGACTCATATTCAGCATCAGAAAATGATTTAGAAATTGACGAAGACTACGTAGAAATATCTGAACAAAGCGAAATTGAACTTGACACCAAATCAGACGATAGTCTAAGTTCAATCATCACCATTAGCGATGAAAATTTAAGCGAAATCGATGAAAAAGCCCTTGAAAAAGAAATATTCTCTCAGTCTGAAGTTTTTATTCCAGAAATTCCATTAGAAGTTATCAAAGACAGTAGGACGGACGAATTATCTGGTAAAGATCGAATCAGTCTTCGATTAATGAAAATTCTGGCATCTGTTTCACCATCAGCCGATGAACAAACAATCAATAAACTGGATGAAGAATTGAACAATCGCAAAAAGGAAACTCTTGTGAAAGACATTCTGCTGAAACAGCAAACGCGTGATTCCCAAACGGAATCATTAGACTTAAGAAAGTATTTAATCAAGAAGCCCGAAAAGACTGACCATATCAGCAGGAGACTAATGCGAATTTTGGGCGAAGCAGCGCTGTCCCAAGCCAACAGTGACGATGAAGAGGACCAATTTGACGATGAAATGAACAATTTGGACAGCATCATTTGCCGCAAAGAGGGCGAAGGGCCGCTCATGTACCATTGCAAGTTATGCAACGTTGATCTGTTGGGCAGAAAACAGTACAATATGCACAAAGGAAGACACATAAAGAAAACATGCCCAGAATGCGGTCTGACAATTCGTAAAGACTATTTTAAAAAGCACAAATTGCAGCACGTTTTAGGAAAACAAGTATGCGATGTTTGCGGTTCTGAACATAAAAGTTTTAATGGTTTAAGGATGCACATGTTTAATGTACATAATGACAATAAGAAAATATATAAATGTGAAGAGTGCAATTTAACATTTAGATACAAACATCGATTTAATCATCATAATCGACATGTACATATAGGTTTGTAAAAAACATTAGTGTGTTGAGAAACCAGTTTTGTTATTTTTTTTTGTATATCTTTATGTGTAGGTTTACGGCCATATCAATGCGATCATTGTGGTAAAACATTTAGCACACTTAAATCGTTGAGGAGGCATGTGGATGCAATTCATTTGAAGTTACGCAATTTCGTATGTTCGTATTGTGAAAAAGGCTATCCAACGAATCATGCATTGTCTGTGCATCTTAGAAGGCATACGAAAGAGACGCCTTATGCGTGCGACATTTGCGGTTTGGCGTTTCGGCATAATGTTTCTTTGAAAACGCACAAGAAGACGAAACACGACGTTCTTAGTGGCACATCAGTTCGTTGAATAGGTATACATGATTACATATATATAAATTATTAGATTTGGTGTTCAAATAAAATCAAGTTAAAAATTTAAGACATAGGAAAATTTCTGTTTTTCAACCGTTGAGTTGTTAAGTTTGTACCAGAGGTGGCAGCGCTGCGATAACATTTGAATTTTTGAAACATTTCATACCGCAAAATGTTGGTGAGCGAAATATGCAAATAAAATTCAAAAGAGTGGAGCCACGTTTTGTATTTTGAAAATTATTAACATAATTTACATATGTACGTACCATAATTACAATTAAAGATATTAAATATGACATGAGTTTCTGTCCAAAAGCTTTAATTCTCTCTTGGAAAACGAGTTCTTTACACATTAAGAAAATAAAAAGTGAAAAAAAAGTGTAGAAATAAAAATATTGATATCAGCTTATTAGTACATGCCTGAAAACAACAGGCATCCATTTATTTCACTTATTTTATTTTAATGGCAACAAAATAATTTAAAATTGTGTATATAAAATGTGAACTGGTCGTTTATTCTTTCTTCTTTCTTCTATAAATAATTAAAATAAGATAGTGACCATAGGTACATACACACATGTATGTGTACATTGTATTATATAGTTTGTTTCTTTTTGAAATTAACTTTTTTTCTTCTTTAACATGATTTATACATTTGTCACAATTTGAAGGCCTTCTCATCAATAATTGGAAGTTACTACAAGAACCCGTTTAGATTCATACAAACAATTTCTTTTATTTACCAACGTACTTAGTGGGTACACACATTTATTATTTATGTTGTATTTACATTCCATTTTGCTGTTTTGATATATAATATTTGTGTCATTCATTATTTATATTTTATATGGATATGTTTTTATAAAAGCCGTTTTCTATAATAAAATTGCGACAAATATGTGCCTTCTAATTTCAGTTTCACATTTAAAAAAAGACCACTGAAAATTGCAAGTTCATTGAGTGAAACGAGTTGTTTGTGTTAATTTTTAATAAAATAAATTAAAAGACATATAAAAAGAAGGATATGTGTGTTAGAGAGAGAATAAATGTTTTCGATGATGTGTTTAGTATAATTTAAAGTGATTAAGTATTATTAAATGATATTATAAAAAAAGAAATAGTAATATATCAATTAGTTAATGGCACATTAAATAATAATAGAAAAACCATTCATTCATGCATGGTATAAAACTAAATAGTTGAACAACTATGAAGAACTCTTCAGTGTCTTCTGTATTCTGTATGTGTGTGTGGTGAGTTATTGAGTTATTTATTTACATATAGCTGTTTTTCTGCTGCCTTATATATTGTCGTTTTTGGAAATCATGATGATGTTTAAAAATTTCATACTTGAGTGGAACTGAAATATACATGATTTTTTTCCATTTAATCTAAACACTTCAAGTATTGAAATATTTTGTTCCAGGTATTTATATAGTCGAAAAATGTTGTTTACCAAATCGTTATATTGCAAGTTGCAAGTCATATTACGTAAACTTAATAAGAAGCCAACCCACACTGCTTGAAACAATATTGATCTTACATATACAAAGTATATAAAAAGATTATCTATTTGAAAAATAACTGAATATTGATTCAGTATATAAAAAAATGTGTGAATCATGAAGTAAAATCAAAATGAGTATGATTTATGTCTTGGATTTCTGACCAATTTCGAAATTTTTTAAATAAAGACAATATGAATGAACTTTCGTATATACTTTTAATAACATAAATTGTTATTTATGGAAAAAATAGGGTAAAACACCCGATAGTGGGCTGGCCAATTTGACAGTTAATATTTAAATGTGGCCCCAGGAAAATTTACCCCACACACACATATACAGTTTAAAAACATCAATTTGTTGAAGGGAACCAGAATATAATTGGTCTGCTATTATTTTATATGTCAGTTTTCAAAGTAATTTGCAGATAAAATTCTCAAATTAATGTATGCATGTTTCTCTCTACCGCCAAAATAATTTGAATAATCTCATGTCGTGCCAGATAATTTTCGATGGAAAAAAAATCATTTCGCTCAAATATAAAAGGCACCTTGATGCTTGTCTGTTATATTGTGTTTTTATCTAATGGTATAATCGATATGTAAAATATGTTATTTTATTATATATGTATACCTATGTATATAAGAAGATGGCTTTTGAAATATCTTTAATCATTTCAGTGGTATTAACGGTTCCACTTAATGTGAACACGACGAATTTCAGGTATAAATGGAGAAAAAATAAACTGTCATATGTATATTATAATCTAAAATATATTGAAACATGAAAACGACAAGAATAAAATAAAAATATTTGTTTTAATATTATATACTAGGTATATGTAACATATATATAGATTATTACAATACAAATTTTATATGTCGGCTTCTCCACTTTTATATACATATCAGGAATTTTAATATACATATATAGGATATTTGTTAACAGTTCAGTTTACAGTAAAAAAAGAAAACGAAGAGAGGAAGAAAAAAATGAAATAATAATATGTGCTCAACAAAGACCGTGTAAAATGTAGGTACCTATGTAGTTTTATAATATATGCAGACATGCAAGAGTTCTTGACGGCTTTTGAGGTGTCTTCAGTATTTTTATTCTTCACCTTTACAACCCACGCAGTTGGGACTGGAAACTTTTAGCGTTAAACTTTATTGTTGAAAATATTTACGTACAATATTCCACGATTTCGTTTAGTATTTGCCAAATATTGTTAAAAAAATTCGGTTTGTTTGGAAAATTTGTTGCACCCTTAAAGAAAAAAAATGTGTAAAGAAAGAGCCGCGCTAGAGGCAATTCAGAAACCCTTCTTCTCCCCATATATACAACAATAGTCTGGGTTTTCTAACTTCAATCACTTCTTGAGAGACGTTTTAGTTCTTCTCTCTATAAAGAGCGTCTCACAATACCAGTAGAAGTTCTTCACTAACGAACTTCTTGTGGCTGGACAAGGACAGCATCTGATTCTGATCAGGTAATTGGCCACAATATAGATGCCAGATTGGTGCATTGAATTTTTTAACGACGTTGCTAGGCTTTTGTGTACAAAAAAATCATCATCTCTCTGTGTGTGTGTGTTGATGTATATTTTTGTTTTGTTCTACATTATTGTGAAAACGGTGTTGGGTGCATTATTTCCATATTATTATGATGGGTTTTAATTCGTTATACGAGCACGTTTGTGTGTTATATTATGAAATGCATTTACAAAATTCTTGTAAACTGTTTGGCGAAAAATACCAACTTGATTGCTTATTATTATTTCTTATTGTATTGTGGATAGTATTAAAGTCCTTTTATATCACATTAATTACAACCATACACAACGGATATGTGTATATATTATACGTATGTGTGTGTGTACAGAGGCGTACCTAGAGGTATTATAATGAAAAAGCAGCTTCACCTTTATCTGTACCATGTATATTCACTTAATTTTCTTCTATTAACTACAAAATATATTTTAAATTAAATATGTAATTTGTTATATTATAATTTTGTGCGGTTTCTACCCTGTATACTATAGCTATATAATGTAGGCTTTTATGTATTATTTGTTCACTTCATTTATTTTCACTATTGTAAAGCAACAGAAAAAAAGAACTAAAACGAAATTATGGTTAGTCTATTAAAAAATTATTTATAATGTGAATTGTCCTTAGGTAAATCATATTCCCATAATAATCATATTGTAAAATCACTTAGGCTACATTTATCATTTATCTAAGAAATTTAATCTAAACATATTCTACTATTATAATCAATAATTTATATTATATGGACTTAGATTTATAGATGTCACTTTAAATTCCTGTCCACTATTATAGTAAAATCTAAAATCTTTTTGAATATAATGTTTTTGTCTGGTCACAGTGGGGGATGATGGTTTCCGACATTCCCTAAAGGATAACAGGTATTTCTGGTACTGTGGATGACAAAACAGTAAAGTGACGCATATATCTATAATGCCATCCTGAACAATACAAGCTAAATATTTTACTTTTGCGTGTAGTATTACTTCCTTTTCGGACAATTGTTGAAATTTGCTAATCGCATTATCTCAAATTTCTGGGAATAGTTACTCAAAGCCCGATTCATCTTACTATATATTAGAATAGTAAAGGAATTTTTCAATGGAACCTTTTAAGAAAACGAAATTCTTGAAAGTTTCTCGAAAACGCAGGCGATTTTTTAATAATCTTGTGGCTTCCGAAACAAAAAAAAAATGTGAATGTTTCGAAATCATTTAGATGGAATTTAGGGCCGTTTGTGTATTCCACAATTGCCTAACAAGAAGTACCTGGGCATAATATGTAGAGGGGTTATTTAAATATTTTACTATAATAAGTTATTCAAAACCTTTCCGACAAAAAAAAACCAACATGGAATCGGTATGATTCTTGTCATAGATCATGTCAAATTTTGTAGATATTTTTTTAAGATAATTGTTTATAAAAACAAGTGGAACCGTCATTTTTTATAAGTATTTATTAGTTAAACAGTACAGAAGACCATGTTACATGTCAAAATTTATTTCCTACAAACCTATTTTAAAATATTTCTTTATATGTGTATGGTTAAAAAGGACAAAGCGATAGATTTTATATAAGAATGTTTTAAACTAATTGAGATATGCTCTGTTGCTTCAAAATAATTCTTACTTCTTTTGAAAAAAACATGCTGTACGTTTACAATTATTATTATTCTTTATGGGAATTCTTTATTTTATGTTTAGGCCGTATGAACATTTTAATTAATTATTTGCTCATGTTAATTTATTGTCGTCTTTTGCATAAATCAATTTTACTTTGTCATTTCAAGAATAAAATGTTGAAACAATATATTAAACGTGGTTTAAAGTCATGGAAAAACGAGCTTTTAAGCAATATATACGATAATTTCGTATAATATCTATTTATGTTAGTTTATATCAATAAATTTGCCTTTAAACTATTATTATGGGTATGTTTTGATAGTATAGAATTATTGTATTATATGTAGTTAGCCTTATTCTCAAACTATTTACACATATATATAGGAATTGTGTATACAAATATAAGTACTCGTATATTACCAGAAAATGGGAGTCGATGGTCGCCGTCTGACGACAATAATAATAACTTTATTTCTACTTGTTACACGGTGTGACAAATTAATATACTTGTAATTGTGTTGAAAAAAACACCCGAAGGAAGGTTAAAAAGCGTGCGAACGTATATGAAAAGCTCATAATATACACACATAATGGTTTCATAATGGTAAATTAATAACGATGTATGAATTCTACAAAATGATTAGATAAAATGTATCTCCCTTGTCTATACGTATGGTTTGTATTATAATCACATATGGAAATATACATATATATAAAGTAATATTAGGTACAAGAAGAGACAGGACATTTATATATAATGTAGAGGAATTCCATGCTCATATTGTATATATACTATGTTGTTATTTCTTAATTTACACAAGACAGTGGAAAGGAAATATAAAGATTGGAACTGGAAAAAAAATACAAGAATGAATACAACGTATAAAGATGACCAACTGCGTTCCAAAGTTGTACTTTGAAGAATACAATTCTTCTCCAACTTAGGTAATGTCATAACAGATATTTATTACTTTATTTAGAGAGGTACCTTTACATTTCCATGGATTATACCTGATATGTTCAATGTGTCTGTGAAAATTATTACTAAATTTAGTGGTCGAACATGTTATCTGACAAGATTATATTTTTTATAAATGAAATTAGGGTCCCTGTATCAATAAATTTCACTTTATAAATAGATATATAGTTGATTAGGTTTTCCAAAAAGATTATACTAACTTGTCGTGCTGTGTTTAGTTTGTACAAGCTAACTAATTTTATATACACAATTAATTTAATATTCGAATCATTTACATATTTAATTGATCTTATGCTGAATAATTTTTCTTTTCTAATAAGATAATTATTTGATTTTTTATTGCATAAAAATCAGGTCAGAATGTAAATTTATGCGAAAATCATATCACCCACAACAAGTTCTTTTATTTTTTAATATTATGTTATAAAAGGCAACTAAACTCGATTAAAAACAGAAAAAAAAACTATATACGTTTATGTATAATTCATCTGAAATAAAAGTCACGACAATATGACTATAAAACATTTGTGTAGGGGTAAAGACATTTATTTGCTAGTAAACAAAATGTTATTGATCGATACACAAAAGGAATATAATTTTCTATATAATAATACAAAGCAAAAGTAATAACAATAAAGTTACAATTTATTTATAATTAGTTAAAATAGTAATACAAATTGAAGGGGAAATAATAATAATAAAAAAATGGTATATAAGGAGTAAAAAGAGAAACGACTTTGCATCCGTCCACATAACCATCTTACCATAATAATAAATATATAATAATTGATAGTTAGGAGCACATAGTGGTTAACCAGATCGTTTATTATAATACGCAAATTGCAAACAATGATTGTAAGCACTACATAAATTGCATTAACCTTTCTTTTAACTGGACATTCATAGCCGGTGAGCAATAAATATATTACACAATAAAATTTGTGTGCTTGAAACGATAAGATCAAATTTCCAAGAGAGCTGCAAATATCCAATTTAATTAATTATGTTTTCTTAAAATAATGTTTATTGTTTAAAATGAAAATGTGCTATAAAATGTTAGATTCATTGGAATTTATATTCTATTCAATGATGGACCACATGGTGCTTATACACATACCAACTTAATACTATTTCGTTATTTTTTTTATAAACACACAGTCACCATCAATGCTGTCTAATTGGAAATATTGTATATGTGATATTTTATATAAATATTATATTATATTATTATGTTTTATAATAAAAATTGATCGGATGCAATAAATTATCAAAATATTTTAAAGGTCGCTTAATCATAATTTTGGTTTTTTGACAAAAAAATATGTTAATAATCATGATCAAATCATCAACTGAAATAAAATAGTATCTGTTATTATATGGAAAAAAGTCATTATTGATGACAGAACTTTATTCTGAAGAAATTTTGTGTTGTATTTTAATTATATTATTATTGTGGTGATGAAGTAAATGACGAATAAATTTGAATAAAACTGTGCTATTGTGTTTTATTTCGATAGACATAAGTACATAAGGTATCTTTACATACATATGTATGGATTGATGAATAGCTTGAAATTTTTCTATCTGGTTAAATGCATTATACAAAATAAGTCAATAACCATGGCAGAACAAACTACGTCATTCAGTTTGAGATTCCGATCTAATCTGACTTTTCGCTGTAGGAAATAAACGAAATTACTGTTATTAAATGTTAAATTTTACAGTAATTCAATAATAGTCATTATTTTTTTAAATTTCTAGTATAATAATAATTTTTTTATAATTAACATATAGTTTTTCATTTTGATAAATTTTTATCGATGACAAACTACTACTTTACTAAATGTGATGTTTGTATTTATTTTTAAGTATTACCTAAGAAATAATTTGAATTTTCTTAACGAATTAAGCAACAGAATTTACATTTTTAGAACCAAACTATAAATTCTACTATTTCAAGTACTACCAGTACTGGACTAATTAACTGTGTAGAAAATATTCAATGTTTTATCGTTTTTAATTACATAATTTTAATATCTGCAGTTAGTTTTACTTAATTACATTAATTATTTAATGATTATTTGTAGCAAAGTATGCAGGTACACTTCTGTTTAGTTAAAAGTACTCTTTGTTAAACATTAGCTTTATCACCTACCATTAATTACAGTAATATATTTTAATATTTATTCAAACTTTTTTCCAATTTCCTTTTCTACCTGTTTCTTGTATGAGGAATAACTGTTGACAATTGTTCTAAGATTCATTGAGTTGTAAATTCTCCAAGTTAACGTTAATTAGTACCTAATTTATTGACATTAGCAATTATTATTAAAGGAATGTATATATTTATTATGCATTGCCTGGTCTTTCACTTTATAGAAATAAACAGAGTAACATCCCATCAGCCAAAGTACCTGTGGTACCATACATAAGTAGTTACTATCAAAAATAAATATGCCAATCGGGTATTAGGTTTAAAATTATCAAATACCACAACCTAACATTAATTTAATTTATTTCATTTGGAATACGGTGCATTTGATAGCTATCCGAAAATACAAAAAAAAATCCCACAAAAGATTTACGAGCTAAACCAGGTCCATCTGACATAGTCATAAATATTGTTTATGTTTAGGTCGAATATCTAAAGTACAGGTGATCTGGCAACACCGACAGGTTACCATTGGATGTGGTACTCAACTCCTCCCAGGTAAAAGCAAGTCCAAGAACTCTTCAGTTGAGTACCGCGCGCGGACCATGCACTATCGTCATATTAATATACCTATTGGTACTTATATTATTTAATAATTCTTCTGTATATCTGCGGAAGCTGAATGAGTGCATGTTGAACAAAAATCCTTTTATTGTTTTCCAAATTCAACGCGAAACTTTAACATAAACTAATAATCTTTTCAAAAAAAAAAATTATTGTTCCTTCAATATTGTGTCGATACGAGAATACCTGAGAAATCTTTTTATTTAAACATAAAAAGAGATGTGGACTGAAAGTGTTTTTGAATTAAATGTCTAGTGCAAGGTGCTTGTGCAGGCCATTAAAGTGACAGTGGACGATCTTGTTCGACCCAGTAGGATATTTCAAAGTGTGTATATACTGGTTGCATCTACCTATATATATTTATATATACATATATATAGAGAGAGTTTGTTTTCATCCACGAACGTAAAGTCTTAGTTCGGATCCCTGTTGATCTCGTCTGAAGCCGGCCATATTGCATACCAGATTGAGAGAGAACCAGTGTTACCGGGGCATGCAAGTGGAAGTGAGACCAGTGTGCTCTCCAGAGGCTGAACAAGTTCGTGGACGGGGTAAGGGACTGAGGAATGTTAGAGTACCGCAGCATCTAACACACAGACACACGTGTCGGCCGCACTTTTAACAAACGAACCCGAAATGTTGCCTCAAATCTAATGTGCGAACGCGGAAACTTCAATCAGCGTATTATAAGCGACGAACTCGACTTCATCGTCAAATTGACTATGTTGCGATAAGTGTTATCGCACACGTGCTATACAGGAAAACATGTGGGCTTTTCAGTATTGGCTTTTTGCCGCTAGTACGATTTTAATTGTTGGAGCACAAGGTCCAGGCCCGGGGCCTGGTAGAAAACGTCAACCGGTTACTGAACCTTCTTCAACATCAGCATTCGGATATGGATATTCTGCTCAAATGCAGTCAAGGGCTGTTGATACGCGAGTTACATTAGAGATACCTGAAGGGCAAGCCAAAGGAACTGTTGTAGGTCGGATACCTACGAAACCAGGATTCACTTATCGATTTAATGAACCGCCAAGGGAATTTTTGCTAGATGCTAAAACTGGAGAAATTACAACTAATGCTGTACTTGATAGAGAAACCATTAAAAATGATCGTTACGATTTAGTTGTGTTGTCAAGTCAGCCAACGTATCCGATTGAGGTGCGAATTGTTGTTGTTGATATAAACGATAATCCACCGGAATTTCCAGAACCAAGTATAGCAGTATATTTTTCTGAAAGTGCTGCCGCTGGCACCAGATTACTATTAGATGCAGCCACAGACAAAGATATTGGTGTGAATGGAATTAGTGATGATTATAAAATTGTTGCTGGCAATAAAGATGACAAATTTCGTCTTGTTGTTACAGCAAATCCAACAGGTGAAACATCTTATTTACATTTAGAAACAACTGGAAAATTAGATCGTGAATCTCAGGGTTTTTATATATTAAATATATCAGCACGTGATGGTGGCAATCCACCGAAATACGGGTATTTACAAGTAAATGTTACAATTTTAGATGTAAACGACAACCCACCCATATTCGATCGTAGCGATTATATTGTTTCGTTGAATGAAAGCGTACCACCTGGTACACCTGTTCTTCAAGTGATGGCCACTGACAATGATCTCGGTGACAATGCCAAAATTACTTATTATTTAGCTGATACTGAACGACAATTCACTGTGGACCCTGAAACTGGCGTTATTACCACCACAGAACCGTTAGAATGTCCACAACAAATCTGTCCATCACATTCCACCAAACCTGGTGGCAGTTGTCCAAAAAGCTGTGTATTTACAGTGTTTGCAAGAGATCACGGCACACCCAGACAGGATGGACGCACTTATGTCACTGTGAATTTAGTTGATGCTAACGATCACGATCCGTTAATAAAATTTCGATATTTCCCATCGACAGCTGGCTTTGCAACTGTTGATGAAAATGCCGGAAATGGTTCCGTAGTGGCTGCTGTATCAGTTGTCGATTTGGATGAGGGCTTAAATGGTGAAACAACTGTACGTATCGTCTCTGGTAATGAATTAAATCATTTTCGTTTGGATTATACACCCAGTTTTGATATTGTGCGTGTGAATGGTGTACTAGATCGTGAAGAAATATCGAAATATAATTTGACAGTGGTAGCAACAGATAAAGGTACTCCACCACGAACGGCAACCGCTTTTTTAATAATTCATGTAAACGATGTCAATGATCACGAACCAGTCTTTGAGAAAAGTGAATATTCTGCAATATTAAGCGAGTTAGCGCCGCCAGGCACCTATGTTGCCGGTATAACAGCAACAGACGAAGATTCCGGCGTTAATGCGCAAATATATTATACCATTGTATCAGGCAATGAACATCAGTGGTTTTCAATTAATACAGATTCCGGTTTGATAACGACACAAGCGATGCTAGATCGTGAAGTGCAAGGTACAATTGAATTGAATATATCAGCACGTGATGGTGGACCAAATCCGAAATGGGCGCATACACAATTAAAAGTGACAATTTTAGATGAAAATGATGAAACACCAGTATTTTCACAATCCCGTATTAATGTTAGTTTGTCAGAGAATGCACCGCCTGGCACTCTTGTAGCCATGCTGACTGCATCTGATCACGATCAAGGCACGAATGGCAGTGTTATGTATTCTCTACATCCTACAGTACAACAACATTACGATGACACATTCACACTTGATTCACTGACAGGACAATTGACCACTAAAAGGAAACTGGACAGAGAAGAGATACCTAATTATGAAATTTATGTAATTGCTAGAGACCAAGGCATACCACCACAATCTTCAACAGCTACTGTTTATTTAAATATATTAGATGTAAATGACAATAATCCGGAATTTTATCCACAAAAGTATTTCTATTCGATTTCTGAGGACATGAAACCAGGAGATACATTGTTAAAAGTGACAGCCACCGATAGAGATGAGGGTGAAAATGCAATGATTACATTTCAATTGGAAAGTGGCGGCGACAATTTATTTACAGTGGATGAATGGTCAGGCATGATAACATTAAGAGGTAATTTAAAAAGTTCCTCGAAACCAATATATCGTTTAAAAATATCAGCACGAGATCATGGCGACAAGAAAGCAGTGGAAGATGCGACAGTGGAGATAATTAAAGAATCATACTTGGAAGAATTACATTTTGATAATTATGATGGTTACGAATTTCAAATTGTCGAAGATCACAATGATTCTGTTGTAAATAAGAAACGTGAAGTGGGTGTGGTGCGTGTACGTAATGCTGAAGCAACATATTCAATAGTATTTGGTGACCCTAAACATAATTTTCAAATAAATGAAAATACGGGAAAAATTACAACGGCTCGTAAAATCGATAGAGAACAAACAATAATGTACACGTTAACTGTAGTGGCGCGTTCCGGTTTATCGTATGGTAAAACAATTGTAAATATTTTCGTGCAAGATTTAAATGACAACAAACCAGTGTTTTTACGTGATAAGGACGAAGTGCAATTAGCGGAAAATGCAGCTGTTGGACAAGAAGTGTATTTAGCACGTGCTAGGGACCTTGATGCAGGAATAAATAGTCGTGTAACATACAGTTTAACTTATAATCTAGATGACCAGTTTAGGATATCGGAAGCGACCGGTGTTATTTACTTGAATCGTCCAATACGTGCCGAACCAGGTACTATTTTGAATGTGGATGTTACGGCTACCGATGGAGGTGAACCACCACTCTCATCTAAACATACGGTCGTAATTACTGTTGAAGATGTTAATGATCACACACCCATTTTCGAACACACCTCATACGAAACGTCCCTTTTAGAATCGACACCGGTGAATGAACGTTTCTTCGTTTTGGCAGCACATGACGTTGACATTGGTGCCAATGGCAGAATTTCGTACGCCATTGTTGAAGGTAATGTGGAGGGAAAATTCGGTATTTTCCCAGACGGGTTCTTGTATGTACGTCGGCCATTAGATCGCGAAGATAAAGATTACTATTCATTAACAGTAACCGCTAGTGACGCAGGAAATCCGTCAAGAACATCAGTGGTGCCCGTTGTTATTCATATAATCGATGAAAATGATAACAGTCCAGAATTCACAAACAACACATTTACATTTAATATAAAGGAGAATGAACCACAAGACTCTTTCGTTGGTAAATTAACAGCAACTGATAAAGATATTGGACGTAATGCTGAATTAATATTTTCATTGTCCAATTCACAAAGTGACTTTGCAATCGATCCAAAAAATGGTTTCATAAAAACATTGCATGTGTTCAATCGTGAAGAACTCGTTCAAAATACCGGACAAAATTTTATAACATTAGAAGCCATTGTTTCGGATAATGGTACTCCAAGGTTACGTGATAAAGTTAAAGTTAAAGTTTACATAACTGATGTTAATGATAATCCACCGAAATTCCTTAGAGCACCATATAAAGTACAAATATCGGAAGGTTCATCAGTGGGTGCACAAGTTATACGTTTATATACATCTGATGCAGATGAGGGCCTCAATGGGGATGTGTTTTATCGTATTGTAGGCGGAAATGATGACGGACGTTTCGACATTGACGAAGCCACTGGGCAAATAACATTAGCCAGTTCTTTGGACCGAGAAACCAACTCCAAGTATATATTAAAAGTTATCGCTCATGATGCTGGTCTCACGAAACAATTAAGTTCATCGACAACAGTTTCAATTGATGTACTCGACGAGAATGATAATGCACCGGCCTTTGTGCAATCAAATAGTAAAATAACCGTAATAGAAACTACACCAGTTAATACTGAATTAATACAATTTCATGCAATTGATGCCGATTTGGGTGTAAATAGTGAAGTTGTTTATTTAATAACTGCAGGTAACAGAAAAGATGCCTTTCACGTTGATGCGACGACAGGAGTACTATATTTACATAAACCGTTAGATTACGAAGAGTTGAGTGCCTATCAACTTAACATTACAGCATCGGATAATGGTAACCCAAGATTATCTACTACTATTTTGTTCTCTATTGCAGTCGAAGATGCCAATGATAATCCACCATCTTTTCCAAGTACAGCAATTGTACGACAAATTCGTGAAGGAATTCCAGTACACACCCCCATAGTTACAGTAACGGCTGATGACCCCGACTATGGTATAAATGGCAAAGTTACATATGCGATTGCCCAACAGGAACCAGAAGACAATAAACGACATTTTGGCATCAATTCAATGACGGGGGTGATACATACACTATTGCCAATTGACAGAGAAACAATCGACACATTCAGACTAACGGTGGTAGCAACCGATCAAGCACAACCAGTTTCTACACGACTATCAGCTGACAAATTGGTGACAGTTATAGTGGAGGATGTGAACGATAATGCCCCTATATTTGTTTCAATGAATGCGGCCGTATTGCCATCACAATCACCAAACAATAAAGATGCTACCACAATTATGACGGTGAATGCAAGAGATTTAGATTCAGCAACGAATGGATTAGTTACATACGAACTAGTTAGTGGTAATAGCGACCTATTTTGGTTGGACCAAAGTACTGGCGGATTGAAATTAAGAAAATTTATAACAAATCCGAATGCCACATACAAATTATCGGTGAAAGCTACCGATGAAGCTGTACAAAGTGAACGAAAATCAACTGAAACTTATATAACAGTAATTGCGGCTGGTGGTATGAATGGAAAAGGGCCAAAATTCGATAGTGATTCATTTGCGGGCAGTGTATACGAAAATGAACCACCTGGAACGAGTATTCTAACGGTTTCTGCGAAAGTTGAACGCGGTGAAGTGGAATATTATGTAACAAATGTGACTGGAAATAGTGTACAAGTTGACAGATTATTTGATATTGATACGAAACTTGGTGTTGTGTCCACAGCAGTTGAATTAGATAGGGAATTTGGTGTGGAAACGTATGAAATTGAAGTATATGCAATTGTAATTGGAGATGGTGCACCGAAAACGTCAAAAACAAAGGTAATGAATAATTAAGTAATCAGTTTTTATTGTGAAAATGCATACATTAGTTATAAGGAAAACAGGTAGTCACGTCACATAAAATCAGCCCTTTTATTAAAACGTTTTAATGATGTTTACATAAAACCTGTAGACTTCCGATTCCTTTAAATAACAATTCTTGTTAATACAGTTTATTTTTAATGTGATACTAAAATGTTTCATGTGCTAATAACGAACAACACACACAAGAGGTTGAGTAGATTCAAGACCAGAGCTATAAAGTATATAACGAGATTATTTATAATACCTGTTCTTCGGTACTAATCCCCTCATTAAATGCGAAGATCACTAACACAATTATAATGACATAATTGAAATTATATATGACCCCACACATTATTGCATAATCGTGCTTCCATGCCAAAATATAAATTTCCAAATGAATAATCTTAAATTTAACGTCATTATCAATAATAAAAGGATTAATCCTATTAAAAATTTATTAAAGTACTGTAACATGATAATAAACAATATTTTCTCAAACAATAAATAATATGCTAATTTAATTTTTATTATAATCAAAATTAATTTGATTTAAAGGATTCTGTTTGGAATTTTTCTTCTCTTTTTCCACTATTATTATTTAACATATTTGAAAATATTACAATAAATGTCATATAATTCGTTAAATGTTTCAAAATTTATAGTCCATTAATGTTGTATTTTAATTAGTTATTTTTTTTCTTTAAATTTCAAAGAATTTTGTAAATTGAGATTCAAATTACACTAGGACTATAAATAAAAGCACCGCGCTTAATTAAACTTATGTATTTATCAGTATAGTTTTATACATACATATTTACAAAAATTCACTAATATTTGAGTAACAAGGAATTTTTCTTCGCTCGATTTACCGTAGCATTTTTACTTGTTTAAGCACATTTTCAGTAGTATACCTAATATAGTTGTATATTTTACTACTTGTTTCTAAAAATTTGAAATTTTAATGCTTACCTCATATTAGTAAATTCTAATTAATAACATTTATATTGTATATATATATAATTAATTTTCATAAAAGATGATGGGACTGAAACCTATGTTACATATTTCATTATATTGTCCAAAAACAAAAAAAAAACTGAAACCTGAATATATCTAAAAACCAGTTTTTTTACAATAAACTTGTGAGGCTACAGGCAATTCGGGCCTAAACTAGAATTAATTACAATTGCATAACAGGCGCGCCTTAATAGTTAAAGTCTAGTCTTCATTTTATTATTTTTTTAATACGGTAAAAATTGACATCAAGTGTTCAGAGTGTTCTGATATAATTTTTTCAACGAAAAATCAGAAATTTGTTTATTACAACAATATGATCTACAATTTTACCAACTATTTTACAATATACATAGGTATATATAAGTATGAATGTAAAATAAGGAAGGCGTGTGTGTAGTTGTTAGTTTGATATTTTCTCTTGTGTGTGAGGTCTATTATTACTAGTACTTCTAAGTGAGGAACTTAATTCATATGCATTATGAAGTGCATGCACACTAAACTATATTTTACATTGGCATAAAGTTCTTTTTCAAATGGCAGAAAATTGTTGTATACCACTTATAGTATAAATATTTCGAGAAAATGGTCGATATAAAACTTGCAGAAAAATATAATATAAAAAATATACGATATTATCATTTTAATGTAATAAAAGCATTGCAACATGGCTAGTAAAATTCTAAACATATGTTCAAATGACCATTTTAAATTAAAATCGCATTGGCTTCCAGCTTAGGCAACAATTTTTCCAACAACTATTAAATTCAAATATGGTTATTGCGTTAGTTTAATGTCGCAGATATTTATTATATAATTTATATATGTATAGAAGAATAAAAAAATTGAAAACGAACACTATTTTATTTGTTTTTCACTATGTATATAATTTAATCATTTTATGTAAGTTTGTTATAATATTATATAGAAATAAATGCTAGGAAAAAGTTTATTCTAAACAAGACGACCCCCTACGAATCGTCCAAGACACTGATGGAAATTTATTACCACTCTTATTTTAAGACAAGTTGTGCAATTTGCATTTTATAAATTGAAAAACTGTGTTGCATTTTTAACTATTGGCAATTTTCTCTGTGCTAATTATAAGTGTACTAATTAACAGATGTTTCAGACAGTCTGTATAAATTTTTTTCCTTCTCTCATCTCTTATATGAGAGACTGTATGTAGATATATAATTTTGCCTCAGTCTCTTTATATGTATAAAAGTTTTATTATGCTTTTTTTCCTACATTTAAATTCCACACTTTCGGGGCCTTAAAAGTATGCTATGTAAATTAAATTATTTAAAAATTTAACAAGCAAATTCCACACAGGACATCATCTGGATGTATCTTACTGTTGTTTAAATTTTTTTATTTAGAAAATAAATTATTCTTTTAAAAATGAAAAAAATCGTTCCTAAATTTCAAAATATAAATAATGTACAAAATGGTTAAATTAATTACTTCCTTAATGCTTCTTGTCTGCTTAATATCATTCATTTCTTTGTATTTATTTATCACAAATACAAAAATTACCATCCAGTACATATATAATTACTTTTCTCTATTTGTTGTTTTCATTGTCTCCGATGACAGTAAAAAAATGTTTCCTTAGCTTGTTTAATATCGTGTGAAATAAATTTTTTGATATTTTAATAATATTTATATATAAACTAAAACTGTACAGTGGTTTATAATAAATTAATTAATAAAAATTATTAAAATTTTATGGTTTATGGTACTTATTTTGTGTGTCGGTTACAATTTAACCAACTGTTATATACATATCCTTTCCCCAACAATCCCAACATCGTCTCTCAAATTATTTTTAATTAAATATATGTCTTTTTTAGCAATATTCAAGTTTTAATGTACAATTTGTTATAGGTCTGTTCGGACAAGCCGTTAGTGGACTATCCAATGGATAGGTCGTCAGCTCCGTACTGCTCAGATACGTTTTAATATACATTAGAAAGTCAGACCGAACGGTTTTTTTCCAATGCGCATGAGTCGTATCGTTTGTAAACGATAAATAGCTTTGTCCGAACAGACCTAATATATCTTCGGGATATTTTTATTTGAAGGTAATTTCCTTTTCCTCCGGATACAAAAACCCAACTACATTTTTATTATTTAATTTATTTGTCGTATAATTAATATGAAATTGTTAATAATATAATTATTATTAAGTGTGTAGGTATATTGAAAAAAGGGAAAGGAGTGCCTGAACAGTGTGTTATAAAACTGTTTCCATTTAGAATTAAAAAAAAAAATTGAAAAGAACTTTCGAGGGGCAATAAAATACACGTCGCATTATTATACGTAATTATTAAATAATAACAAAACAACGTGAGAAACATAATAACTCAAGTATCAATTTATTTACAGCCGTTGCAATTGAATACAAAATAAAAATGAAATTGTGTACTACAACTGTATGGAACAATTGTTTTTAAGTTTGACAAACATAAATCACTGCATAAGACAATAAGATTAAAAACAAACTATATACACATAAATATACAATGTTAGATAATGAAATGGATTTATAAATAATTAAATAAATAGATATGATGAGAAAGTTTATTGAAATGAATTATTTTTATTATTCGCTTGCATACAATAAAAGTTATAAAGCGTAACAGAATTACAGTGAAGGGCAGTGAATATTGCAATTTTTATTTTTCTTAAAAAAAATGTCCGTAAAGTTGTTTATTCTTATGCACCTTTTAAGAACAGTTTATTATATTACATAGTTTGCTGATTTAGCTCCCGTGTGCATCAGGTATACTTATTGATTGTAATTCTGGCGGTTTGCGCTTCATAACTAGATTCCTCACCCGATATCTGTATCAAAAAGATAGAATGGACAGCAAAAGCGCATTAAGCTGCATTCTCCGACGACAAGCGCAAGCATGGCTGATCGCGGGAAACTTTGGTCAACTCTGTACCATAATCATTTTATATTTTATATGCATTTACTTACCACTTTCGATTGTATACATTTAAAGTTGCACTGTCTTGGTGGCCATTTGTCATTACAAACAAACAGAAATGGAAAAAGAATAAATAAAAATTCACGAAATCTATTAGTTTGATTAATAGTTAATAATATTTAATTTACGATGTACGTTATTTTTACAAACGCACAATGTATCTATATGGAAAATTATGTAAAGACATGGTGAAGGCAATTTTATGTAGCGTTTTACTGTGTATGAATGTGTGTATTATACACATTCCTTGTGTATATAAAGAATGACTGTCGATTGTGCGGTCAAAGTACCTTCTTCGTCCCTTTCTTATAGATACGTATTATAGTAAAAAATTATTCCATTTTTTAATAAAATTTTACTGTAAAAATTCCGAAATTAAAGTTTCTCGATTGTGTAATTCATATTTTGAAAAAATTAAAAAAACCAGTCATGTTAACAAGAAGGTCTTTTGAAATCATTTAAATATCGAACATTTAAATTACGAGTTTGATTCGTAGATAAAACCAAAAAGACGTTACTAGAAAATCTCCTTCATGCTGGAAACTTGAAATTTGGATTTTCAGGAAAATACAAACTCAATGGAAATTCGGATAAATATTATTAAAAAATACCTACTGTTTAAGAGATCCAATGCAGTGTTTTCAAAACAATATAAATAAATAAGTTTTTCTTTGGCATGCATGAAGTATTCCTCTTGGACATTGTTAAAATCTCTTAGACTGCAGCCACAATTGATATGAACGTTAATAATAAGTCGTTTAATTAGTCTGTGTATTGTTGTTGTTGTTATACAAGCAAATTGGAATTCAAAAGGCAGTTATTATTATTAGTCAAAAAAACGTACAGAAGATTGTCACTTCGATATATATGCAAGAACGATTAAGAAACATGGCGGTGCCTTTGAGGCAATCGCCGGTCAGTTTGAAGGGAAAAACGAAGGCAACCATCACACACACATACATATATACATATACAAAGTTTTGTTGCTGGAACGCGTCTGACACCAATCTTATAAATGCGGTGCAGTGCAATTTCATGTGTGTGCCTTGGTGGGTTATAATAAGCAATAACTTAGGAAGATTTTTGTAAGTGTCGTGTTGTTTTGGCGTCTTGTAAGTTATGGGACAGATTTATATGTGGGGTTTTCATTCCCTACATGACAAATGGTCTTTGTACCTGTATGGTTCACTTCCATATGTGCCCAATGAAGGTACAGAAAACCGATTATTTCAGGGCATGTATCGTGTATGTGTAACATATTTGTCCATTTGTGAGAGAATTGTGTTTGCCCTTCTTTTTTTCCTGTTCGTCGTTGTGTTCAGGAAAACATCGCACAATTTACACAAACTAGTTTGTGGGAACGCAGTTCATTTACATATGAACTCTTCGAGACTATAAGGGAACAATCACTCTCTATAACAACTCACTTTTTTCCTATATATATGTGAATACACGTTATATATAGTCCATTTTTCTTATTTCAATTTCCTACAATGGAATTTTATCTATAAGTAAAAATTGTTTTAAACAAGTCGCAGTTTTGTTCTACATAAAACTTATTGCTTATTCATTGTGTTTGAAAATGTTTTGTTTCATGTACATGGATGATAAAACTATATATGTATGTATATTAAACAACAACAACATCAACAATAGCATTGTGGCTATCAATCTTTAGAAAAAGCTGTTTAATTTTCAGGCGTGATAGTGCTTGTATGTTGTTAGCCCTTAATTTAATATTATATCAAAACGAAAACATTAAATATTAGTTTGTTTGTTCAAAAAAAAGCAGTAAGTATATAAAATGCTTGAATTTTAAACGGTTGATTTCATGTCGCCGATAAAGTGTTAAAAAATGATATTTTCGTTTTATTTCAACATTTGTTACATGTGCCACTGTGGCATTTTTCCATGTAAGTAATTTGACAGTAAACAAAATTTCTGTTGTCTAATTTGACCGATTATAATAAAAAAAAACACGTGTTGAAAAAGCTTCATGCTTTCAATTAATAGACGAAGAGCAGGGGCGTACTTTGGCGGATTAAAAAAGTTTTGTATAATTTTTCAAATGCCAAACCACACCTTTATATGAATTGTGCGCGGGCCTAGCTTGCATATAATAGTTTATATATATCTAAGCCCATTTGGTCATATATCATATTACAGCCTAACCCAGAATGACAATACATATGTAGAGTGTTTCAAGTGTAACATATAATAAATAATAATGGTATGACCCTAGACGAGTCCTGTGGGCAGAACAATATAGAATATTTTGTTTAAACATGCAGATTACCGCAAAAAGCCTTCCACTTATGATTAACTGTTTAGTAGGCAGTAGTTATAGATGTATATAAATATAACATTAAAATGAAATCTACATTAAAATCAAAAATTATAAACGATGACATTTTGTAAATGTTGAATACCATATTGTGTGTGTAACGAACAATATAATGCAAATTGCAATTGTCGTCTTAAAAAAATTTTACAAGAAAAACGCGAGAGAATGAAGGTACTTAAAAATTAAATTAATTCCGTTTCGTTAAAGTCAAAATTTTTCGTATATAATACAACAATATAATGTAATTCTTTTATATTTAATTTATGTATGTGTATATTTTAATATAGAAATAAAATTATTTTTAATTATACGATTTATTTACATATAAAAAACTAAATTATGGGAATTTATTAAAGAACATGTTGTCAATATCATTTTTTGATTAGATAAAATATATTTACGTGGAATAAATTATATAAAATTATATGAAATTTATTAACCAACATATATATTCGTGTTGGGTCTTTGAATTTTTTTCAACTTTTTTCCATTTAATTATAAGTTAAATAGGTAGTGCATATATGTATGTAAGTTTTTAATATTATAAAATGTTTTACAACATATATATGTATGTACAATATAATATGCAGTGATTTTCTGCTTGTTTTCGCGTATCATGTTAACACATGTAATTTTTTACAGTTGAACGCTTGAGAAACTTTCGTGGGTTCATTGTTAATTTTATAATATGCAAATTAATTAATCGATGCATTTTGTTCGAATGCTAACTGTTTAAATTAACGAAATAATGATGACAAATTTATTGAAAGTCAATTAATAATACAGTTCATCATTTAGTTATCTTCAATAAAAAAACAGTATTTATATTTTCAAAATAATTTACTGGAAGAAAACTGCATACATGTACATTTAATTCATTTATCTGATTAAAAATGAACTTTTTTTAAAACCTGTTTAATACAAGATTGTTAAGACATATTTATATATATGTACAAAAAAAAATAATTTCAATTATTACAACAACAAATCATATTGTCGGATGCATATTATAATCGTAAAATACATAAAATACAGCAAAAAATACGGTTTTTAATCGATAACAAAGCAAATATTTTGATTTAAAACTGCATTGTGTATGTCATTTTATGCAAGAAAATAATTTATATATGTATCCATTATAAATATTCAACAATTAATCACAATATACTATTAAGGTCACTTTTCTTCTATATAAAAGACTTTTATTTCTTTTGCAGATACTGTTGATTACATATTATTAATTACTTTAATGGCGCTTATATACTTACATATTAACCAATTAGTGTTAGACAATATAATGAAATTTATGTTAAATAAAACTTGTACTTGTAATTAATAACCTTCTATGTAGGTTATAAATTCTAAACAATTAATTCATATATTTTATTAAACAGATTTGAATGTGTTTTAAAGAGGTGGAAATTGGTTATATTTGTGCAGAAATTATTGCATTATATATAATAAATTTTGTCTTAAATGTTCAAACGCGTAAATAAAATATTATATTTTATAATTTATTGTAACATTTCAATGTTTTAATTTATTATTGTGCACATTTGTAGGTAGTTCTACAGATACGATTTTATATATAAAAAAAATAAGAATATGCGAAATATCTTGTGTGGTTTAAAATTTAAAATAAATAATTATATTTTATGCACTTGGTTAGTTTAAAATACAATTTATGTATCTTATAATATATGTTTACATACCATTGCGTTCGGTATATATGAGTAATGGTAGATAGCATTTTTTAATTTAATAATAATCAACCAACAGAATCTTATAAATATTAAAATGTCTGACTGAAATTAATCAAACCACATTATGTGAGTGACTTTTGTGGAAGATTCATTACTCTTTGAAGATTTTTTGCTATTATTTTACTATACAACTTAATTTAAAAGTTCACATCACAAAAGCTGGTCTACGCTGTTTTTTTTTTAAACCAAAACATATAATATTTATATAATTGGTAAGTCATCAGTATATTTTAAAACGGTTTAAATACAAACCGAATATAATAACATTTTCTAATAATCCGTACAACATAATGTCCTATGCAATTTTGTGTTTATAACACGCAAGTATAAAGTTATTATTTGTTGTAAGCCGCAACATATAATTAAAATTCACTTTTAAATGCTTCCGCACTTGCTTGCACGATTAAATTAAATTAATCTTCAACTTTATGGTTTCTTTTTGTTGTTGTTGTTGTTTTTTTACGTTGTAATTAATTATATTTGATTTATTTTTATTTTGACATTAGCATCATTAAAAATAGTCACAAAACTGTAGTTTTTTTCAAAAATTATTCGGTACCATCTTAATTAATTTTTCGTATATTATAAATTTGTTTTCAATATCATTTTTATACAATCTGTACAGCAATTTATTAGAAGGAGGAGAAATTAATTTTACTCTTCAATATTAATATATCTATAAAATTAAAGTATTTAATGGTTAAAACAAAAGTAAAAGCTAATTTTCTGCTTCATTGATTGATTATAATCTAAATGTTTATAACATAGATGTAAACTTGCATTTTTTCTTCATGTAAAACTAATAGTACAACTAATAGAACATCAATTTTTTTACTTGAAACTGAATTTTCAGTGAAATTACTGAAATTATGTAAATTTCTTCAACGTAGGTACGCTCTAATGTGTGGGTGAGAATCATAGAGGGCCGATGGTAGCCAATCGATAAAACAATTGTTGGTCAATTAGTCTGCCATTTTGCCAATTAGCCAAAGATCGCCATCTTCAAATTAAATAATTACATGCAGTTTAACCGACAACATTGACCGCCCTGTTCTGATTTTTTTTTAAGTAAATACTATTTTCATTGTGAAGTATATAACATGTATATATATAGTATAAAAGAGTTAAATTTTTACCAAACTGGTTTAAGAATGAGACTGCATCATGAGTTGATGACTATTATTTGTGAAAGATAACCTCCGCATACACAAGTGGCTTCATTACAATATTATTCAATGTTGTATTCAAATTTTATACTTTAATCGCTTTCACAATTACTTTAAAAGATACATTTTTTCTAAAATACAATTTCTAATACATAATATGAATGTATTTTGCTAATGTTTTTCTTATCCACTTCAAGTGTCTGTAGGTTTGTTGGTATTCCAAGGACGAGCTTTTAGTTTATATTCCAACTTCTTTGTATCTAAGTAATTTTTAGTTTCTTTTAAATAGGAGAATGCGCTTTTTACTGTGTGTTCGTTTTTTTCTCCTATATGTATAAATATATAAACACATCTCATAAATGCATAGTTTAATAAATTGTGTAAGATAAGCAGTTTATAAACAGTGTTTAATGAATATTTATATAATTAAATTGTAATAGAAAATTGCACGAATGTGCAATACATTTTAATTTAATAATCACATAGTATTTATTTATTTTACGTTTCCATTTATGTGTGTTTGTATTTGATATGATCATTTTATAAACCTATAATTTTTTAATCATTTTACATTGGATATGAATAATTTTAATAAATTGTTTACAATTATTTTCTTTTTCAAATCAATTGCTATTTATTAACAATGATTTTATACAAATGAAAAAGTTCCTTGAAAGGAATTTCAATAAAATTGTCGACTACTTTATGTTAAGTTGATGTAAGTAGGTATAGTTAAGTAATATTTTCTTTATTATAGTGTGTACACATACATATTTATAAGATGCTTCAGTTTAAACACCTCCATTTTCGTTTAGGATTTATAATAAGCAACATATTGTAAATTAAATATCTCTTTAAATGTTCTTCAACATAAAATAATGTTCCAAACATAAAATGTATAATCGTAAAATATTAATATATTCGTAAATGCAGCTTTCTTCTAATACTATACACAGAGTTATTTTTATAATTAACTGTTTAAAGTAAATTTCGTGTTTTATTGGTTAAAGAAGAAGTCGTTCCATAAAGTTCTTATGTTGCCTGTTTAGCATTTTAAGGAATATAATTACGTTAATTTTTTTGCATAATTAAACTATCATTTAACTTTTTTTGTCGCTTTGTGCATTTCTCAGTACAAATTTGAATTTATCGACAAATTGGCTCGAGAAGTGTATCAAATAAAGTATAAACTGAATAAAAAAAAATCCGAAAATAAGTCTACATATTAACATGACAGCTTACGAGTTGTTGTAGTTGGCCAATTGAAATGCGATTAAATTTACATGTAGAATAAATGTACGATTTGCAATGGTCGTCTAAATATTGCAATTGTTATTATAATATTGTTACAAGATTGCTATAAGTGTTCATCTTCAGAAAGAAGAGTTTAATCATCTGAACAATGTGTATCTGATTAAATATATAGAATTTTTTTTTCTTTCTAATTATTCGCTAGATTTTACATTACAACGTAAATGATATGTATATAAAACTAAACTGTGTATATATTATAATATTTTCAACCTGTTTGTGACATTTTCCCCATAAATATTAAACTTGAACCGCAAATGAGAGAAAAGTTTCCTTGTTTCACCGTTTGATCAGGAATCTCGTCTAGATTCTCTTGTCTTGTTAGATAATATCTGCGCCATTTGAAACGTTTTCGATTCTGATTTGAAACAGATACTGCCATTTCTTTAAATTACTGATCCGTAACTTTATAAGCCGTTTGTAAAAATTGATATACACATATATATATAACTTGTATAAATAAATTTCTTTATTGAAACGACTAATTCCAAATGCAAGTTTAAAATTCTTCTCTTTGTATGTATAGAAAAAATTTTTGTGTTTCGACATTTGCATTTTATTAATTATCTATACACATGTACACGTATAATTAGTTTAAAGTGAATATTTTTGGAAGTTGCACGGTTGTCTTGAAAATTTAATCGTATTAATTCAGAAACAGCATCACAATCTTTTTTTCTTAAGAATTCTATTGATGTACAGTCATTAGCATATTTTTTCCTGTGAAATTTTTGGCTAAATCTAACATCAGTTTATTTTATAATACGTATGAGAGGTCCACGTCTCATATGTCAGCTTTTTTTCCAAAAACTACCTGCTCATCAGGTACAAACGAATTAGGAAACTTGTGCTTTTCTACACAAAATTTTTTCCTCTCTGATATAATATTTTATATCGTTGTAAAATTGTATTATTATAAAAATGTGTCACTGTACTTAAATAGAAAATTTACAAGTGTAAAGCTTTATTATATTGTTGGAAATTCTTTGGAGTTTTGCCGATTGTGCAGTAGCTGGTTTCAATGAAATTCGAAATTTATCAACTAGTTTTCTATAACATCAAGTACAAGCAAATAACTGTTAGAAAATACATTATTACAGTATTAGCTTAGAAAACAGGATGTACCAAATATATCACAATTAGTTGTATACCAAAGTGATAAATACAAGCATATATTGATGCCTTTGTCATTAATGTACACCCAGTATAAATAGTTATCTAATCGTTATTACTTTATATAATACTATACAAATTATATATGTATCTCATGTTTTTAATTCAATACCACAACCTGTATATATTATATATTGAACACCCTGTTGTGATCAATATTTCAAACATTTCAATCTGCACTTAATAATTTATGTTATCTGAAATATTCATGTATAATTGAAATTATCTGCTTGCTGCATTACGTATAATACGGTATAATATATAAGATCATACCTTGTAATGTGCATACAAGATAAAGGATGCCTAATACATGGTCATAAATAAATTGTGGAATAATCTATAAAACAAAAAGGCATGATGATTATTTTTACGCCTACAAATTTATACTATATAAATACAGTTGAAAGTTTGATTCCAGGTAGATTCTAAAAGGATTTAGAATATTAGAAGTGACAGAAAGACAGATTATAAAATTTTATAAAAAAAACTAACACATTTTGTTGTAAAATGACATTTGTACAATAAGGGTATTAACCCCCGTCAATTTTTTCTGTAAAAGCTACCTGAAAGCGTGCAGGGTAAGTTTCTATAACATTTATTGAATTTGAAGATATCTTTTTAATAAAATTTATTCACATGAGAGTCGTTTTGAAAATTAATAAGCCATAAAAATATGATTGAAACTTGTTTGGTTTTAGAAAATTTTATTAAGCGCTCATAATATATTTTTAAATTGAATAACTAAAACTTAAATTTAAATCTTGGCATAATATTTTATTTATATTAATAAGTAAATGTACTTCACATAATATATTTTAATAAGTTCATTCACCATATGTATACGAAGTTCTTCTTCTCGGATCAAATCCCATTTATTAAATCTACATTTGAAATTAATATTATGAAAAATTATGCAATATATGTACCTAAATGAAAATATAACACATTTCACATTATTAGTGTAATATATAAACTGAGATTTATTTAAAGATTATAAAGACAGGTAAAAATTGTATGCATTTATCACATACATAATAATTAATATAACATTTCAAAAAAATTATAACGCCTACTAAAAATATGGTGTGTGCATATTACTTTTTTCTTTCAATATAATTCGTTTATCTTGTTGAATATTCAAACACACACACATATTAAAATATTATATACTGTTCAATTTACCAGTCAAGGCTGATTTTTCCCTGTTAAAAGAAACAACCATATAAAAATTGTATATATATTTATGCTAGCAATGTATTATAGCTTGTCACATTATGACAAATATGAAATTAACTGCACTATAAGCGGATTGTGTCGTATGATTTATGTAACTTGCACCCCTTTAGGTGCATTTATTATAAATGTATATGCATATCTAGAACACTTTTAATTTGTTTAAGTCAAATTTGAATGACGCACCTTATATAATATACAACCTACCTTAATATCGACTTTAATGGCTTACAAGTTATTTGTAATAACATAAAGGTTTTCTTTTTTTTCAAACTTGACTACATATTCAACTATTTCCATTTTTTCAATGTAGGTTAACAACTTTATTAACAACAAATTCCAATGGTGTCATAAATTTTCAACAAAACAGATGAATAAAACGCCCAAATACTATTGAAATTGAAATAGTTTGTAGAGCTTTATCTATATTATATAATGTTTTTGTTTTTATATCATCCTAATGCATATATTATATGACTTTAATGTTTAATTAAACGTTCTAACAGTGTGAATACATGCAATTCAAACGACACATTTTCTTTAATAGAATTACGGAAACAGAAGTCGAATACCATTTATTTAAATAACCAAATAAAGTATTTCATGTTTAGGAAAAAAATGTTTTCTACACGCACGCGGACATCACCGGAGAGCAAAGAAAATAGAATAAAAAAAATAGAAGATTATATAGAGAGACATACATACATATAATAAATATAATAGTAGAAAAACTAGTTTTGCAAAACACATATAGAGACGCGATAAGTTGAATTTAAATTACTTTTAATTGATTAGTTTATCTATTTAATTATTATTGGCAATGCGGCAGTTGTGTTTTTGGTATGTCAGATGCACTTAGTTCTATTGATTTATTTAAATTATAACGCCATGAATAAAATGAGACTTTATTTGTGCATTTATTTCCATTTTCTATTCTGCTCAAAATTTCTTAAACAACGTCCCACTATATCGTGTTTCTAATAGGTATATAGATAAACATTTTTCTGCATAAAACATAATAAAATTAAACCAGAAGCCGGAAAAGAATTAAACAACACATATTATTTACAGGATAACAATTTAATTGATAATTAAATAAATAGAAGATGAGAAAATGTTGAATTTTGATTGTCTATTACACGTTTTACATACATATACATAATATATAATATATACCCACATTTAATTTGCAAAGCCTTTATTTGCACATCACGCTATATATAGTTACATTTTACAATAATAATAATACAATATATTTAACAAAAACATTTCAATGAATTGCTGTTATTTTGCTCATTTGAAAAATATCATTATGTAAATAAAGGAGCTTTTCTTGTTTTGTCCAACAATATACGAATAGAAACAGTTTATATATAAAGATACAGAGAGATAACTTGTTGATAATATTGTAAACGAGTATATCCTCATCAGTGCAAAAAGTTCTGTATAGTTTGCAATTGCACACACATACAACATATTTATATTGACATAGTCAATGAAAAATGAAAAAAAAAACAACCAAAACATTGAGTAGGGCACCCAAAGGCAAAAGATAAACAACTTACAATATATAAGTTTTCTCACAAATGTTTGCGTCATCGTATCTTACTGGTAATATTTCAATAAATGGACAATTGACAATTGGACGTAGGCTGAAGGAGAGAAGAATATTGTGCTGGCTATTCAAAGTTGTTGCATTGAATATATTCACATCGTTTATATACATATGTACAGGGTGATTCAATAGCCCAAAACTACAACTTCCTTATTTTAAGTTGAACTCCCCTAAAACATGTGTTGAAATCTGTTTCCATGGATACATACATATATTGAGTCGTTACTATGGAAACAAACCTGTGTTCAAATCTATTTCCATGGTTACATGTATGGAGTCGTTACTATGGAGACAAACACGCGACTATATGCCAGAAACTAGACTGGTTTTTGTTTACAAATAACTAAAAATTGCGTCCGAAAGTTGCCCAGTTTTTATTTACAAATAAAAATATAGGTCAAAACCTAAATAATTTTTTTTTGTTTATAAATAAATGTGTGACAGAAACTAGACTGGTTTTTATTTAAAAATAATAGGTAATGCTTACCTTAATCCAAAATTTAGTTAAAATATCTCTTAAGTTTTTCAATAATTTTGTGCAAGCTTCAATTGTATCACCTTGTATACAAACATAGGAACGAGAAGAAGAGAACGGCGTGGCCAGAAAGTACTTCTTCTGATGAAGCCAGACATTAGGCCTCCTGCTGTGTCCAAACCTGCTGCTCACCGGTCATCATCACCATATAGAAGAAGTAAAGGGGAGATGCAAATTGTACATTGATAGTTAACACAACATTATTCAAAAGGGGAATATGTGATTTTAACAAGACAAATATATGAAAAAACATGTATAAAATGTTTAACACGAGTGCTAAATATCTTGTAGAATTATTATTTTGCATTTCCGCATGCGGCAAAATTTCAATTTTTCGTGGTACAGAAAAAATTGGTCTTAAAATTGGGCGTGTTCAACGCTGTCGATATTTAATATAATATTTTACGAAGAAATACAAAAATATATTCTTTTTTTTGTGGAACGATTGATGATTATATATAATAAAGAGTTGAAATTTCCATGGAACTATATTATTATAGACAAATACATACCTGTCTAAAGTTTAGGGAATTGAAGCGAAATTTTAGTTTATGCAAAAATTTTTTCTCAGGAGAGCCGCCAGTCATGTAATATGTAATATTACGATATTAGTGCAGATTGCATGACTAAAAACATATTGACCAGAATATACAAGAGATGCGGCGCATCTTATCGTCTGATATTTGACTTTTTATAACTGATCATTTGCGTTATATATACCTACGTATAATATGAAGTGTGTTTTTACCACATACTTTCTTCTACAAGTTGAAAAATTTTTCTTGTAGATTGAAAAACTGTTTCGAATAAACTGATATATATTTAATATTTATAAGTAATCAGAAAGTAGTAATTATACGATGATATAAAGCTATACCCAAATCTGTATGTGGAACCATTAAATGATATATAATTATATAACAAATCATTGAAAGTCCAAATTAAAGACAAAAAACAATGGATCTGATTTTTTTCAAGTGGAAAGTCCGGCCACTGCTTGTATACCTTTTAAATTGCTTGGAGCTTTAAACTTATGACAATATCAAGTGATAAATAACAAAACTGCCGGTATATTTATAAACGTTTTATTGTTCAGATTATCTTAATTATTAGTTTTTTTCGTATAATATTAACATAGAGTTGTGGTGTTCATTTTTGATTACCAGACATGTATTTAAGAGGGTATTAATCTTCGATGAGGACGTTTTTAACCACAACTACAAATATGTATGTGTGATGCATTTGCAAAATTGTGCAACAGGAGAATTTTCTTTTTCCCAAGTATAGAACATTAACATTCTAGAATATATGTATTACAGTAATGCGGAAGAAATGAAATCAGAGAAAATAAAAAAAAACTAATGATGATAAACACACCCACTATATAATACTTACCAATTATAGTATCAAGTTTATAAATTATTTATTGACTTGTTGCGTCATATCATTCTAACAGATCAATTTCTATAGTTATTGGAATAATTGTTATTTGGTGTCACCGTTTTGTGTAAAAGTCACAAACTTGTATACGCATTATGCAACATACCGACACGATTTTTTCTATATTAATTTCCTATTTTGCACAAATACAGAAACATTTTCAGAAATAAGCAAAATGCCGCCTTTCTATTTTATTGTTCGGTCATTGTATATTATTAAATTTAATTATATTACATCAGCAGAACATACTATAATATAAATTAGACAGTTTTCAGTAATTGTGGTATAAAAGATGTAAAAATAATTGTTGTAACAGTAATAATAACGAAATGTCATACAGTAATAAATTATTATAGCCTGTTGTAGTTGAAAATAGTG
Source organism: Oryzaephilus surinamensis (assembly GCA_004796505.1). NCBI lineage: Eukaryota > Metazoa > Arthropoda > Insecta > Coleoptera > Silvanidae > Oryzaephilus > Oryzaephilus surinamensis. The sequence goes on along the minus strand of SSSI01008588.1, from coordinate 7,680 downwards.
TATATAACATTAATTTATTACACATGTTACACTGAATATTGTATTTATAATATACATAATACAGAGTGATTGAAATTAAAAATAAAATATAAAACGTATATATTATGAGAAATCCAATAGCCCTAAATAATTACCAACCATCAAGCATTGTGCTTTCGATATAATTACTGACCTACATCATAACTTAATCTATACTTATTATATTAGAATAGGTAAAGCTGTTGTTTCGTTCAGATAAGTGCAAAAAAATAATGGTATAGTGTTGCACTATAATAGTATTATAAAATTATAGATGTGCTTTCTTCATAGACGTACACTAATATATAATAGATGATGGTTTATCGTGTTGTTTCTTTTTACCAAGGGCATTGATCAGGTCTGAAAATTCTTTCAGTCTGGCGATCATGTTTTTATACGTTATTATATTTTTCAACGTTTTATCGAATTTTTCTTAATCGGTTTGCGCTTTGGCTAAACTTTATAATTTTTTTATTTTCGTTTTTAGTTCATTCGCATGTCAATCATAAATGCAAATTTAAAGAGTTTAATTTTTTTATGTAAATGAGATTTAATATGATGCGGACGTTGTACTGTGAAACACACACAGCAACTTTGTTTCTAAACACATATAATACAAGAAATCTATATATAAAACTGTTAATTCATAATCCTTAAGAATGGCATGCATATTATAACCTGGTTGTTATCGCAGATGTGCAAACACGTTAACAATTTAGAATAAATATTTAATAATATAAGCTTATGTGCACATTTAAAATATGATTATTATTAGTATAACTTCGCCCAGTTGTATAATAATTTTATGACAACTTTAGAATTCCGCTCACACACATATTATTATATTATATTTGTTAAGAGAAAAGCCCATTCAACATAATTAGTAAGCAAAAGAGCTAATTAGATACATTTACAGTTAAATTGCATAAAATTAATTTTCTAATTTCGTAACTTTTCAAAATTGGTATTTTTTTCCAAAATAATTAAACAGTTGATTATTTTTTCACGATTTCTTGTCTTGACTAGCAAGAACAAGAATTTCAACAGTCGAATTCAGATTAGAATATTTCGAAGAGACATTTTGACAAAGGAAATGTTTTTGAAAAGACACTCCTTTGACTGAAAACGAAGAATGTGTACCCTCGGTGGTAGGTCAGAAACGTATATTATTGTGTATTTCCTACCATATAACAATAAGTACAGTATTTTATATACATAATATACATTATGTAAGGTACCTGAGAGTGGCCATGGTTTAGTAAATACCGATGCTTTAGTCAAAGTTGTCAGATTAAGATGAATGATTCATTATTTTAGATCTATACCTACGTGTGGTATAATAGAGGCGTGTGATAAGATGATCTTAAAAAACGAACTGAAAATGTATGACTAGTGAATAACCAAAACATGATTTATACTATATTGTACACATACGTCACTATTTAACCCAATATTCCAGTTTTTTCTATACATTTTTTTAGATTCCATTGTTTTTGTCGTTAACTGAAAATAATTTTTACAAAATCATCGTGACTCGTACATTTTGTTTAGAGATTTAGGCATCGTTTTAATAATTGTACACTTATTATGGTCATTTAAACTAACCCACAATTAATTCTAATGGTTTTTTATGCACTTTATAATATTATTACCATATAACTTTCTTTATAATTTTTACGGTTGTTAATTTTTATTGGAAAGTTTTTAAATAATAGTCGTGTAATATTTGTGAATTGAAAAAATCGTCATGCAAGTTTGTTGTTTTTGGAACATTAGACGTCGTAATTATTATGGTCTACAGTTAAGATCTCAGCTTGTTGAGCTTGTGCATTTTTCAGAATAATATATGTGCATATGTTTGCATCAGCATAAATAATGTTTTAGTTTCTTCAACTTTCTCTTAAAGTGTTAATTTTTGAATAGTCAAGATTCTTAAGAATTTGAATTTCAGTTAATTTGATTATAGAATTAACTAAGTAGTTTAATTTCATAAAAAATTATTATTTAAAAAATTTTTTTTTCAAGTCACTTTCACAAATTTTAATTATGTGTATTGTGTAATTGTAATGCTTAGAATTACAGCTGATATTGCAATTAATTTACAACAATTGTAAATTTTATGCAAATTATATTTGCAAAATGTCTTTTAATGGTAAAAAATGAACGGGTTTGTGTCTTCATCGCCTGTTGGTATCTCCGAACTATTTTTCAATTTTTTTCGTTATCCTTAGCAATTTTTTTTAATTCAACATAGAATTTTGAAAACAAATGGAAGATAGATAAATATACATATATGAGCTTAGAAAAATATTCTATAACTGTCAAGTGTAATAATTTAGTGTTTTGTGGTTTTCTGAAACTCAATTGTAATATCCTATACATATTATTAAAATACCACAAACAATTTCACCTATATATTTTATGTTTGTGGTTATATATATTTGCCTGTAAGTGTTAAAAAATCACAAAATGTAATTTAACCAACATTGGCTGGGAAGATTATTATTATATAAAAGCATGGAAATTCTATGAAATGTAATTTTAATTAGCATTTTAAGTACCGTTACATGTTAAATGTGTATGAAAACTATTGTCCACATATACGTTTATTATAAAGATAAGCAAATAAAATAAATAGGATGGATTATATGACTTTTTTCTCTTATTCTTTGGCATTCGATATGTGGTCGAAAGAGGCACCTATATACGTTTAAAATACATATTGTTACTTTGTATATGTAAGAATGTACCGTTCATCCAACTAATCAAATATGAAGGCAGTTATTATGTGATCTTCTCACTCATTTCTGATGTGGCTTCCATTTAAGCCATCTCTCTTTTTATCGCTACTGTTGTAACCGCCCCTTATTAAACTACAAACATCACTTTAATTCCACCTAAACAATTATTATCATCCCATCTTCTTCTATCATTATATTATATATATGTACCTCTTGAGGAGAATCACATTCTTCGTTCACATGGTTCTTCTTCTCTGGTGGATAACAAATTATGGAGCTTGTTGTGAAATTTACACCAGTATTACAATTTAACTGAACACATTCATTCATTCATACAATAGTATATTATAACAACACAACCACTTTGTATTACTCACAAAATATTTTTTGCTCTTCAGAACGAACATAATATCGAATATATAAGTAGATATACAAATAATGTCTCCACTTGTTACAAAAATGTTTAATTAAAATTATTATGGAATTAAAAAACAACCTGCCTGATTGTATATGATTAAAGAATTTTCGTGGGTTAATTTATTATTGTCTATTTATATAATAATTGGTCGTTAAAAATACATATGTCAAATATCAAGGAAATTAATATTCGTCTAATTAATATAGTTTATCAAAGAACGAATTGTAAATATGTTATATGTATGTTTTTTCTTCTATAATGTTTAAATATCGCGTTTTTATATATATGTATTTTTATGTCTTTGAATACAAGTTTTGGCATGGATGATTTGCATAATTGACAAATCGTAGGTATATTATATATTTGTTGTCTATTATTGGTTTTGTGTTTGTTAAAACGAAACGAAGCATGCAAAACGTGTTAATATTCACCTTAATTTGTGAATAACCTTGTTAAATGTTTATTCTTATCTGATCTTTTTGTTCACAGAGGATGAACACACTGTGTATTATAATGTGTGTGTGTAGCTTAATTTAAAGTTACATGGGAGAAGAGTCCTAGATATGTATTACAAACATATAGAATTAAGGGTTAATGCAGTCTTTCTATATAGATATATATATGTTTCGTTGTTTCCTTTTATTAACATTCTTTACTCACAGTGTGGCTTTTTTAAAATGTATTATTTTGTTATATATATCATTTATAATTGACACAATTAACATTAACATATTTAACAAAAAAAAACGTTCGTTTCTACTGCGTTTTACCTTATGTGTGAGCCTATATGTTTTTCTTATTATGTTTTAATATAATTTGTATTAATGTAACATATATATTTAGAAATTCCTTTAATTCAGGTTCTCTCTCATATATATATGTTTTGATTGTATAAATTGAATATTCATCTAAAACGTGTAACGTATATCGTGGCCCATTAGTCTTCTGATTAACTCCCATTAAGACTATGTTAAATTAAAGAAATTTTAATATAAACTAGATAACATGATTTGAAGTTTTTTCACCTTTGTAACCATTCCTAATTTATATATTAAGCTACAAATAAAACTGTTATAATTGACTGAAATGAATTTCAGATTCAAAATAATAGAATTTTTCCTTAAATCCAAAAATAAGTACATTTTTTCCAAACCTGTTAGTTCTACAACTTTTTTTAGTCTGTTTATGACACTTTATAAAAAATGAATGTTTTTGACTTTAATAATAAAATTACACTCATAAATAAAAATATACAAATTCATAGGACGATTATTGAACTTTTGCCTTCAATGTTAAAAAAGAGATGAATCAAACAAGCCAGCATGTATGCATACATGCATAAAAAAAGTCAAACTGCATTTGTTCCACTTATAAATAAAGTCGAACAATTGTTGTGCAATGTAAGACATGTCTTTCTATAAAATATTTTCCAAGTTGACCGGGTACTTGAAGTAATTTATTACAATGTTCAACCCATATGGCACCGCCACATTGCACTTTCCAAAACTGATTTAAAAAATCGCACAACTGTTACACACACACACAGCTGAGAAATGGGAAAACGTGCAGTTTTCTAAACCTCACCTAGTTGTCAATCGAAAAAATCCGATTGTTGAATCCATTCAAGTTAGTGAGAAGCAAAAACGTGGGCTGACTGAACACAGTCATCTATATTGGGTTATGTAATCCCTTGCAAAGGCTAACCACAACTATTAACTTACCAACTTTGTCCCAATTACGCTATTAGTAATGTCTGTAACATTCTGTAGTTATTTGTTTTGTGTATTTGATCAGTTCATTACACTGTTAGATTAAATTTCCATATGTTATATGATATAGAAGCATTTTTTCCATAGACAGTTTGATTTGTTTTACAATAAAAGTGTAGATAAACAGAATAGAGTTTCTTGATGTCGGTTTTATTGTCTTTTGTAGTTGTTGGAAAATTTTGTTTGCTAGTAGCGTGGAATTATTTGAACGGATAACATACGAGTATTCTGACAGGAAACCTCATAGCTACATTTCGGTATATCGTGTTTTTATATAATAGAATAGAGAATCAGATAAATTTTGGATGATTTATTTAAATATACAAGCGGAATAATTAAAAAAATTTTGTTTCTTTTGGGAATATTTCATATACATATTAAGATTTGTTGAATAGACAAAAGAATACAAAGAATTTGTGACTTGTTTAGATTTATTTGCAATGAGCTTCTGTTGGTCTTGTATATATTTATTAATAAATTCTTCTTAATGAAAGGTGTGTTTATCTGTACACAGGTGAATTTTTTTATGATTTTATTGTGTGTTCATGTCTGTGTGAAGACAATTATTCAACTCGTTAAATAGCTAATCAAGACACAACACACGTGCACACCTATATATATTTTTCTTCATAGTCCATCATCCAATAACATTTCAACATGTTATATAGTTGATTTTCAATCAAAATTTTTTTTATGGCAGGATAAAAGGAATTATCTGTAATTTATCCAATAACTCAATATAATATAAATGGTTATATAATGAAATAATTATTAAATTTTCAAATGCTTGAAATTTATTAACAGTACCTATGGCAATAAAATTAATTGTTGAAAATTTCTGAGATTTTATAATGTTTTATATTTTATAGGCGGTTATATAAAGAATCGAACACACAGTTTTCATATGTATAGCCAATGTCTTCAGATATCCTAATGTATACCTACATAAGTCGATAATATTTTGATTGCAAACGTGCACATAATGTAAATCACTTTATCGAAACCGAGCATTTGTGGAATTCTTCTAGTTTTGCCTTGTCCGTGCAACAACCTGAATGCTGTTGCCAGGTTTTTCCACTATTTTGCTGTTAATATAATTCTAGCCACGTTTAAACATTAATGCAGTTTATAGACGAGTGAAATCCTTAGATGAAATGTTATTAAAATTAATAAGAAATCATCTATGTTAAAAACTTTTACGTATAATATGTAAGATTGGGTGGGAAATGTAACAAAATGACCATCATTTATTACTTTATATCAAGTTCATGTTGGCGGCTTGTGTGTTGGCTTCTTTTTACATTCATTTAATTGAACACACACAATCTTCACACACAAATTGTCTAAATTGGACACAAGTTTTCTATATATGCCAATATTTTAGTCATTAATGTTTGGAAAAAAACTCACGGGTTTTAAATCTAGATGAATCGATAACAGGATAATTTATTTCAGTTTTTTGTTTCTATTTATATATAGCTTAGAAAGTGATTAACGAAATAAGATGTTAAAATTTAAATTAATACAACTGAAAACCAGATGAAATCAATGACTTTGAAGAATTATTCATTTTGTTAATATTAAAATAAATAAATATTTATTAATGTTTCAAACATGTGTGTGTTTTTGTGTGCTTTTATTTATTATATTGTATATAAACATGAAAAACTATCACTTAATTTAAATAAAATATAGGCGCCATATAAATTAAATTGATATAAAATTAAAATTTTATTGTATTGGAAAGTATAGCATTTTATTTATATGAAGTTGCATTATTTAAATCGATTGTTATCAAATATGACACCCACTCAATGGGTATGTATATTTATAGAAACTTGGCACTTTCAACACAGTTTCACTTATTATTCACTTAATAATTTATGTGTACTTGTACACAAGTTGCTGGAAAAAAAGTCAACAAGTAAACTTTTATTGCTGCAATGTGTCACAGCATTGCTATTGATATTTGCATTTTTTTATTAAACTATTTGCATATATATAACAATTTTTCCACCTTTTGTGTATTATTGTTGGTTTTGTAACACTAATTGGTAAAAGGCTACATTTGTTTATAGCAAATGTTGGTTATAAATTATCCATTGTTTTTATAAACCGGAATGCTGCATTTGTCAAGTTTCCCAAAAAATCCTGTCGGCCTTGTGGAGGCCATGTTTAACTGTAATGCAAATGTTTTCAGTGGCACTACACACAATTGTTTCCTTTTTTTATTATTTTTCACAATATCTATTTATAACTTATATATGAAAATGTTACAATAACTGAAATAAATTTAATAAAATTTGCCGTTTATTTTATATAAATAAAATGTTAAATAACTGTACGTGTAATTGCTGTTTCATTTACACAGTTTCTAGATAAATTGTTTTTATTTCTCATATCAAGACCTAGATTATACTCGTGTATAATTTTCCTGTAAAATCATAGTTATAATATCTTGGTTTTTAATATTAACAAAACAAACAACATTTCTGTGCCAACGTTTTTATTGCACTTGTAGAAAATCTTGTTCTAATTTACACAATTTAGTACAATTTCAGTATTTTAATAATTTTATTATAAACTAAATCAACAATATGTTCACCGTAAATAAAATCCATGTGAGTGAAATTTTCATCATCAATAAAGACTGTATACCTATTTGCATTTTTCAGTTTTCTAACTAAACGTTTAACGTCTTTTCTAGTAGCAATCCAATCGTTAATTATATGAA
>SSSI01008586.1:0-67515 GCA_004796505.1 Oryzaephilus surinamensis | reverse complement strand
GTACGATATTCCTGGTTTTTATTTTTTTTTCGTCTTTTTTGGGTAATAAATTTTCTATTTTCAAAATTATCTATTGTTATAATGCAAACATATAAATCAATAGTTTCAAATCATTTTATATTATATCTGTTGCATATATTCCGTTATAATTCATGTGATTAAATCGAAATGCATTTATTTATGTGTTTTAATAGCTTCTATATATTTCGACATGAAATATAATGTAATATATGCATTTTATAAGAGTGATGTGTTTGTAATAAAATAAACAAAACAACAAATTGTGATATTTTTTCGACTGCATGAACTGAAGTTGTTATAAAAATAAGAACTGTTTTTATTAAATATTTGTGTTCATATAAAACTGTAACAAAAATTAATTGTCTGCATATAGATAAATTTTTAATCAAATGACTTGATTTATGTGGTCATAAAAGGTCTGTTCGGACAAGCCGTTAGTGGACTATCCAATGGATAGGTCGTCAGCTCCGTACTGCTCAGATACGTTTTAATATGCATTAGGAAGTCAGACCGAACGGTTTTTTTCCAATGCGCATGAGTCGTATCGTTTGTAAACGATAAACAGCTTTGTCCGAACAGACCTAAAAATAACGCATTTTAAAACTAAAAACATTTTTTATATAAAATATGCGCGATTTCGTATTTTCAATTATTTTTGAAAATATTTAAATCCAATGTAAATAAAATATAAACTTATGCAATATTTCCATATAAGTACATACATTTGTATATATATATTCTAAATTTATATATAATAGGAATTGTAGAATATAATTTATTATTTTATGTGAAGTTTTCTTTTTATATATTTTAAAAACTCGAAATATTGCATTCCACAAAAAGATATACTTTGTATTATAAAACGACGGTGTGCATGTGCGGTGTATGATTGCAAAATTTTAATATGTAATAATAACTTCAATATAAGAACATATTTATTTTTTAGTAAGGATTCATTGTGTTTTAAAGCAACACATTAAACTAGTCATAGCAATTTTTTCATTTTTAAAAATAATAGACCTTGTATGAATGTTTATGTTTTGTATAATGTGTGATAAAATATTTTATATTGTAAATAATAAAAAAAGACAGTGTTTTGTACATAATTTAATCCTATCACACTTATTTACAAATAAACTATTTCAAATCTGCGTATTTTATTTTATTTATAAAAAAAAAGAATGACAAAAGTCTTACACTAAAATTTATCAACTAAATGTAAAATATGTTGCTGTTCTTGATCTCTCCATTCTTTATCGCCCTCATCCCCCAAATTTCCCGCATATTCTCTCATAACATGACGAATAGTCTTCAACGATGCACCCCTCATATTCAGCATTTGTGTTACTCTTTGTTTGATGCTGGCCGCCCCTGCAGCGCAAACTTCTACTATAATATAATCTACCAACTGTAACGTAAATAAACCCGACTCTAAACGCTTCAAATACACACTATCCTCGTCCTCGTCCTCATCCAAAGTCGCTTCAATATTCTCTACTTTCTCCAAATACTTAAAATGCAGCTCCAGCAAACGATCCACCTTTTCATGATCATTTTCCGTAAATTTACTAACCAAACGTTGTCGTTGCGAACCACGACAATTCCTCAACATCGAAGCTATTATCGAACAAACATGTTCTTCATGTTCTTCAGCTGATAAAACACGTTTACGATTCTTTTTTGGTGTTTTCATGAATAATGGAAAGATTGTACGTAAACCTAAGATGTCGACAAATTTATTACAATTGTCACGGCCTTGTGGACCTGACATTGCATAATCTAGAACTTTTAATGAACCGTTACGGGATGTTTTCTTTTCGCGCAACATCAAATTCATCAATTGTAAGCCTTCGCCTTTAAGAAATCGATCACGATTAGCGTTTATCATCAATGCACTGCACAAACAATTGAATAAATTTTCCATATATTCGTGTTCTTCGGCACTAGATGGATCGTGGCGTTTGTAGAATGCTAATTGTTGTAGTAGGGTGTCAATTCCATCCATTTCACCTGGAATTCTTTAATAAAAATCGATTGCAAGGGATATATTTTATTAAATTACCTAATGCGGTGCGGTTTTTCTCATTATCTTGCAACATAATTGATAACATCTCGCTTGTATACAATTTATTCGCATCAAATGGACTCTTAACTTTTAATCTCTTTAACAGCCACGCTAGTAAGCCCTGTTTAACCGCTTCACCAGTTATATCTGGTCGTAGTTCAGTTAAATTTTCAATTATAGATAGAGTATTATGTACACCATCAGATTCTTCTTTAACAGTTTCATCCAAACGATCTAAATTTTGTACCAACAATGCCACAACTTGGTGCTCGAGTAAAGCTTCAATTAGAGCTTCAGCGCCTTCTTCAGATTCATTTAAAATGTCGACATCAGTGAGTTCTTGTAATAATTCAACACCAGCGACGGAAATATCGGTGTTGTCGTGCGAAAGTAGCTCCAATAAGCTTGGAATGATTTGTAGTTTAACTAGTAAAGGGTAATAATCAGGTGCAGTAGCTAATACGCGCATCTCTTGTAATATTTCGTGTAATTCCACTTCGCTTTCCATGAACTTTTCCGGTGAATCGGGAAACTTTATACGCATTTCGCGGTTTTTCAAACCCCGTTTCTCGAAACTTAGGATTATTTTCTTGATAGCTGCTTCGTCGATCACTTCACCCTACAAACGAATACGTTAAAACAACCAATTTAAAGCGTTCTCTCATGTTTTGCCTGTGTTTGCTCAGTTTCAACGAATTTCAGAATTTCTGCACGTTCCTCGTCGGTTATTTGGTCCAGCGTTTGTATGGAAGGTGTTGGAGATGATGGACGAGCCATTTGTGAGGCTTTAGCTCTTGCTATTCGCCGCATTTTACGCTGTTTTTCAACATCGTCCTCTTCCTCAGACACTTCAGCTGACCTTTTTATCGCTTGTGAAGGCTGTTAAATCGTATGTGTTACCTAACTCGTACAGAAATTTAGTGTTACTTACTTTGTAGTCTAGTAATTCGCCTACATCCATTTGAAATAAATATTATTCGAAATTATAAACAATTTTTTGTCAATTTTCTTATATTCTAACCTAAAAAAGTTATTATTAAAGTGAAATTAGCTCAACTAGTGTAGCCAACAGAACGGAAACACAAGTCCCTAGAGTAAGAGTTTTTCTTTTTTAAGGTTGTTGGCTATTTGGTCGCTAACTTAATGTGGCGCAAATTGTTATAAAATTAACAAAAATTGTGTAATTATTAATAAAGCAATACTGTAAGTTAAGAAACTTGAACTTTTTGGGATAAAAATAAATTACACTGTTGATAAGAGTTTGTGAATTTTATTTTTATCCCTTTACAGATGTAAAAAAAATATTCGTTAAGAATAACCTCAAACTACCATAAAATTCTTAAGTTTTAATAAATTAATTACAATGAAATGCCATTACGAAGTACTGGAAGTGAAACAAAATGCTGATGATGCCGAAATCAAATCAGCATATAGGAAATTAGCATTAAAATGGCATCCAGACAAAAATCTAGATAATGCTGATTATGCAAAAGAACAGTTCCAGATTGTACAGCAAGCATACGAAGTGTTGAGTGATAAACAGGAGCGTGCATGGTATGATCGACATCGTGAACAAATTCTACATGGTTCTGATTCGAATTTCGAAGATAACAGCTTGGATGTGTTCCAATTTTTCACGACATCGTGCTTTAAAGGTTACAGTGATGATGAACAGGGATTTTACGCTGTTTATAGCCGAGTATTCGACAAAATCGCCAAAGAAGATATGGAATTTATGGACAAGGAAGAGTTTTGCAGTATACCAACATTTGGAACATCTACGAGTGATTATAATGAAATTGTAGCACCATTTTACAATTATTGGATGGCTTATTCTACACGAAAGTCTTTTGCTTGGCTTGATCCGTACAATATCCAAGAAACACGGGATAGGCGAGTGGCAAAATTGATTGAGAAGGAGAATAAAAAAGTTAGACAAAAGGCTAGAAAGGAACGAAATGAAGAAGTTAGAAATCTGGTCAGTTTTGTTCGTAAAAGAGATAAAAGGGTTAAAAGCTATGTGAAGCTTATGAAAGAGAAAACGCTCGAAAATCGTGAAAAACAAAAAAATATTAGAAAGCAGAAGCTATTGGAGAGCCATCGGACCAATATTTCCGATTCGCAAGCAGAATGGACGAAATTCGATAATGTTAAATCGGAACTGGAAGAAATTGAGAAACACTTGGCCGAACAGTTTGGTGAGGAATTGTCTAATTCTGAACTTGAAGATGAAGAAATGGAAAACGATGATAATTTATACTGTGTAGCGTGTAATAAAGTCTTTAAAACTGTTAAAGCATTTGAAAATCATGAATCGAGTAAGAAACATAGAGAAAAAGTCGAATTACTTAAAGTTACAATGAACGAAGAAGAAAGTGAAGACGAAATTGATAATATTAGTCCTAGTTTAAGCGAATTAGAGGAAGTAGAAGTTGCTAAACCTAAAGTTAAGAAGAAAAACAAGAAATCAAAGGCTGTTTTACAAACTGAGTTGTCCGAAGATGAAAAGGGAATTGATTTCAGTTTAAAACAAGATACTGACGATGATTTTGATTTTAAATCAAGTTTAAAATCAAAAAAGAAATCGAAAAAAGCCAGTGTAAATACAGTTGATGTTAAAGAAGATAAAATTAATATTGAAGAAGTTGTAGAAAAGTCACGAAAGCCGAAAAAAGACAAAAAAGCTAAGAAAGATATTAGCGAAATAGATACAAACTTAATTTGTGTAACTTGTAGTGCAAATTTCCCTTCAAAAAACAAATTATTTGACCATTTAAAGAAAACTAATCACGGAGTAGCGTTAAATACGAAAACGAAACGAAAAAACGTTAATTAATAGTGAAATTATAGTACGAAATTATACGATCTAGGTAGTGTAATTCGAATTTTTCTTATTTTTTTGCAGTAACATGTTTTATCCAGCTGCTGAACGCAACAAATCGTTCATTCTGGACGTTTTAAAACAGTATTTAAATCCAACAAGTGGTAAAGTATTAGAAATCTCTTCTGGTACCGGTCAACATATTGCCCATTTTGCTGAAAACTTCCCAAAACTCGTATTCCAACCATCTGAATATGATAATAGCTTATTCAAAAGCATCAAAACTTATGCTGATAATGTGCCAACGAAAAACATAAAACCACCCATAAAAATTGACGTAACAACTGATTATCGTCAATGGAATTGCGGTAACAACTACGATTGTTTAATAAACATCAATATGTTACATATAACACCGTTTAGTTGTTCGATTGGCCTGTTTAAAAATGCTGCTGGTGTTGTAAAAAAAGGTGGCTTTATTATAACATACGGCCCGTATGCAAATAATGGCATATTAGAACCGGAATCAAATGTAAATTTCAATCGAGGTTTAAAAATGCAAAATTCCGAATGGGGTGTAAGGGATATAGAAGATTTGAAAAGAATTGCTGGCGAATATAAAATTGAATTGTTGAAAATACACGATTTACCAGCCAATAATAAATGTCTTGTATGGTTAGTTAATTGAAAATTGAAAATAAAATGGTTTTCTATTTGAATATGTGTTTGTTTAATTACGATATTCCTTTTTGAAATAATTAGCAATATGGTCTATAATAATTGCATATTATGCAATGTTTGCTTTGGCGAGAGAGAGATGAAATCGGTTTTTGTGAGCACACGCTTCGCAGCATCAAACACACACACATTCAGCCAGTTCCAGCCCTACTTGTAGCAGCTGGGTCAATGCGATTTTACTGCAAATTTCATCCCCTCTCTCTATCGCAATATTCGCCTCGTCGGCGGCGGCGGCAGCGGCATTGGTGACGGCTACATTTTGCAAATCGCAATAATACAACAAGCAACCGAAAGGGATTCTTCTGCTTTTTACTAAAGCTTTTTTTCGGTATTATTAAAACAGATTTTTACAATTTGGAGTTTTTGCGAATCGATAACATTCCTTCAGTGTGTGTACGTGTATTATTAAATGAAAAATGTGTAAATTGTTGAATTAGATGCCCTTTTTCTCTGTGCTTTTGTTATGATGCTGCACTTCAAAGTAAGTTCCACTTTCAAGTATACTTTTTTTGTTTCTCTCGATGAAAAGATTGTATATGCAATAGCTTTCAAAGAATATTTGAAAAATGTAAATTTGCTATACATTAAGAATGCAAGATAGGGGAATATAGTGTGGAAACAATAGCCTTTATTAAATATTTATGTATGAACTTATTTGCCAAGGGACTTTTTCGATAAATGTACAAAGAAAATTACTTTTCTTTAAATTCAATTATATTTGTACGTCATAAACGAATGTTTTCTTCACAATTTTACCAGGAAAACGTAATTTTAGTAACAAAAATAGAAAATAATTTCTCGCACAACCAGCGAAATGCGATCCACATTCATTTCTGCTTACTAGATTTCTTTTAAACCACGCATTATAATGCACTGATTTCACAATAAATTCCATTTCAGGTCCTAAAAAGGCACCTTCTATTCCTTCTCCTCTTTGTAATCTTCCACATTTCCCAATGCAGACGCAATTGCGGTGGTATATATTCGAAACCACGCGGTGTATTGCAAACACCCAACTTTCCCAACCCTTTTCCAGTGCCCATTGAATGTGAATGGGTGATTGAAGTGCCAAATATGGGTGCCAGTACACCAGCAAACACTTCCATCATCGTCTACCTCACCCAGTTGTTTGTATTCGAAGGATTATCCTTCACCGAATACCAATTGTACGACAGCGGCTACAATATTAATGGTCGCACTATTCACCAAGTGAACGAAACAAACATTAGCCGTGTTAGATGGGTGCAGACCTACCAAAATTACTTGGTAATCCGACTAAGTCTGCAAACTGTTGATAGTACGCATTTAAGGGTTCTGGACCGATTCTTGGACGTGTATGGTTTCAACATCACTTACGAAATCACCAATCATAATGTACGAAAAGATTCGTGTACAATGATGGATTGTGGTTTTACTGGAATTTGTTACGATCATTACACGTACAATTTAAATAGTCTTTCAATTGAGTAATTAACTAATTGGCTTTTGGTTGTAGACGATTCTCTTGCGACTGTTTTTACGGTTATAGCGGACCCCATTGTTCGATGGGTCCGAATTCGGTGTGTTATACTGATGGCAATCCGATTTGTAGAAATGGTGGCACTTGCATGTAAGTACATTAATTCTAATTTGTGGGAATTTGTTAGGAAATATATGGGTATATGGGGTTTTTGTAGACATGTTGGAGCGTCCGCGGTTAAATGCCATTGTACAAAAGAGTTTCTAGGAAATACTTGTGAAACACCCGCAAAAATACCAACAAAAGGTACAAGTATTAAATTGCAAAGGTTTTTTTTCTAGTTGAAAGGGTTGTAGAATGTGAAAATTGTCCACTTGTATGTCCGTACGATGGGAAATTGGAAAATGCATGCAAATGTGAGAGTAAAAATGTGCTTTTAGACCGACCAGGATTTATAACAAGCCTTTATTTGGCGAATCTTCCGAATTTAGATGAATACAAACTGAAATTGTTCATAAAAAACCAGGTATTTAAAGTATTTTTTAAATTTAAATTTTATTATCTACTACAAATGATCTAAATTAAAATTATCATTTAGATCTTTTGAATGAGATAATTTGAACTATTCATTAGGAGGGAAAACTTTTAAACACTTATTATTAAACAATTTTCTTATTTTTCTCCGTTTTCTTTTTGACAATCATGACCAATCAATTAATTACACCATGAATAAAATCTGTACAATCATTGTTTGTTTTATCATCATTGTGCAGCAATTGCAAGAAAAATGCAATTCATTTAATAGATTGTTTTGCGCTTCATAAATCATTTTATTTATGTTCATTTTGAACGTTAAGGGAATGCTTTTACGACAATGGTTAATAATTCTTTTCTAGATATTAAGAAATATACGATCAAACCATACTCGTGTCGACGATATTATTATTGAAAAAATACAGTAAGTATATTTTACAGAATCTAAATGGAAAATAAACTAAAAAAATTTCAGCTACGAAAACAATGAAGCCGAAGTAACTGTTTCTGTTTTATGTAATAAAAAAGATGAGAAACGCGTTCGTTCAGTTATAAATAAGTGGATTGATCGTGGTTATATTGAAAATATAACAATTTCCGGTAAGGATGCCACTAAACGGAAAACTGGCAGTTTGCATTTGGAGGTAAAATCAACACAAAAACAATATAGCAAAAACTTTAACTTTATTTTCAAAATTAGAGCTTGTCGATCAACCAACAAGGCATTATTCGTGAAAAAGACGAGTTTATCTTGTCGTGCGTGGCACGGGGCTCTCCTTCCATCCAATTTCGATGGTTTAAAGATGGAATGTTTGTCAACACATCAACATCTAGCAGGAAATGGACGCGTTTAATAAAAGATCCACGCCAAACCGACCAATACACTGCTCTGCTGGCCATCGAACGTGCCGAAACGACTGATAGTGGCTCTTTTACTTGCCAAGTTGAGGATTTGAATGTCCAAAACTGTCTTTCACACTCGGTGGTTGTCCGAAACTCGCCAATTGTTAAAATTGAACCGATGAGTATGACTGTTAAAAAAGGAGACAATTTCACTATAAAATGTTTCACATTGGATGAAAACGGCGTTAAATACACTTATAGTTGGACAAAAAACAAAGAATTATTACGCGTACGCACACAAACGGAAAAATACGAAATTCTATATCCATCTGGCACAATTTTGCAAATCTACAATGTTGAAAAGGACGTTCAATACTCGTGTTTAGTACAAGGAGACAGTTTACATGGCGAGAAAATCATTGACATTCATGTTGTGGACAGAGAAGGTGTTCGTACATGTCCGAGAAACTTTTACATTAATCTATTGTGGCCAGAAACTGCACCCAACACGTACAGTATCCAAGAGTGCCCTAAGGGGTACATGGGGGTGGCATTTAGGAGTTGCTCGTTACGCGATGAACGCCGGCCGGTGTGGGGTATGCCAGATTATTCGGATTGTACACATTCTATACTACAAAACGTGCAATATAAAGTAATAAAGCTAGTTTTTGTTTGCATTGTTGTTATTATTTTTATTAAATTTTAGTTCAAGCAGCTCACTTTAGGCTATATGAGTACAACACCAGAGGAATTAATGCAAAATACTTTGAATTATGTGCAAAGGAATAATTCGTTTTTGTTGCCTGGAGAAGGAGCGAGAATTTTAACTTTTTTACATGACATTATAATATTTATTAACAATTCAAAGATGTCTTATTCAACAACGAATTTAACGAAATCGTTGTTTTCCACTGTGGATAAGATATTACTGGATCAAAATTCTCTGTTAAATCAATCGGTAATAAAAGAAATCTTGGAATTTGTCGTTTATAAATTTTATTTAATTACAGCATATTCGCTTATTGGAGGAAGTAGTTAGTAAATACTTGAAATTGTTCAGTAAACAATTATTAAACAACCAAAGTGGATTTCATTCTCAATTTCCAACGATCGATTATAGCGTATTAGATGTGAGTAAGAATAGCACAGCAGGAGTTTATAAAATACCATTTTGGAATAACAGGTATACGAATTTAATAATATTTGCCATTGAAAATTTGTTTGATATCAATATTTTAGCTATAAACACTGGTTTGGTATACAAATCAACGGAAATGCCCTTGAAGATGATATTCGTACAACAATAGTTTATCGTAATTTGTCGAATTTTTTCCCGCCACGTTCATTTCTTCGTACAAAAGACGGTTTGGAGATAGAATATGTTGTTTATTCGCAGATAATTCACACATGGACAACAATACAACATTCTGAAGAAGATTTCATCATAATCAACTTCCGGCATAATTCCGAGACGGTTTTAAACGTTTCCAATGAGAAATATTGGAGTTTAAAGTGTGCTTCTGCGGATATTTCAACGTTCACGTATACTTGGAATATAAATTCATGTCAAACAGTGCCAATTAGCGACTATACAAGCCAATGTATTTGTCCACAGGATGGAATTTATACGCTATTAGTCACCACATTTCCGTTTAAGGTGAAATCATGGAGTCTTTCATTAGATAACAATTTTTTCATGTATAATTAACAGGTTTCCGAGGACCACAACGATTCTAGAAGATATATTCTTGTCGCTGGATGTTCTTTGTGCATGATGCTGTCTCTGTTCACCACCGCCTGTCTGGCCACCTCCTGTTGGCTTCTCAGACGTACCTGTTTGGCAGTTTTAAAATTGCAATGCTCCATTTCCATATTTTCCATAGCACTTCTTTTCACAATGGCCACAATAACGGGACCACAACAAAAATATTTTCTTATTTTAATTTCAGCATTAAAAATATTCTTCTTAATGGGAATGTCAAGTCATTTAAGTAAATTATTGATAGTATTTACTGAATTGGTTCAATTACCACGACCAGTCACTTCCAAACAAACTGTTATTGGAATTATTTCCGGTATAAGTGGAATGTTTTTTTTTTAATATTTTGCTAATTAATTAGGCTGTTTTACAGGTGTTCCTATTATAACGGTATTTGGTAATCATTTAGCTTACAGAACAATGGATTTAAAATTAACATCATGGTGGATGTTAATACATACATTATCATTTTATATTTACATTACTGTTAGTACGATTATAATACTACTATTCGTTTTTATTTATATTATTGTGATGAAAAAGTTGACTAATTTAATGGAAACACACGATAAACATACGAGACCGATAGTTAAAAGGGTGGCTTTATTAAGACGATCAGGAATATTGTTTACAGCAATTACTCTACTTTCAATAAGCAGTATAATTTACATAAATATGCCAAATTGTTTATGGGCTTTATATCAATTTAGTGGAATGAATATTTTGATGGTAAACGTTATGGAATTATTCGATAAAAATACATTAAAACCTGTTACAGGGAATTCTTTTACTGGTTTGTTATGTTTTAAAAGCGGAAACTGAATTCACATCTCTATTTACGAATAAATCCGGCTCAAATAAGGATGATAAATTCTTCAGTATGGATTCAACTAGCAGCCCATTGAATTGTAAGTAAATTTCCTTGACTTTTGTTTTTATTTTTTTGGTTTTTTTTTTATTTTTTTACAGATTTTTGAATTAATTGTTTTTAAATAAACATTAACACAACAAAATGTTTATTTTATAGTCTTAACACGACAAGAGAGCGATTTGACGAAAAGTGGTAGCAGTATTAAATTGGAATATAAACAACAATCATCAAAAAACTCAAACAACGATCCATCATCGAACCAAAGACATAATAACGACCTCCTATACAAGACACAGAGTATATCAGCCACATTTGAAAGTTGTTTACACACCAGTACGAGTTTTTGTGATGGTTCCAGCAAGAAATTGAATGAAATACAAGGAGCTGCAAAAAATTCCGGCGATTCCGGTGACAATTTGGAACTTTACAACACCAGTCCTCAGCAGTACAGGAAGTTTTCTTGCTACAATAGTAATCCAACAACATGTTCACCGGATATATTGTCGTCGAAAATGTTTGTGGAACTGGATTTGGTGGCATCCGTCCAAAATGCCGCCACAACAATTGAATCATCGCCGAAACTCGTTAAAGAAACCACTCCAGTTGCATATCCAATGATTATTGTCACTCCAGATGAGTTTGCTGCCACTGCAACTGTACAAGATGTTAAAAAACCTCTTCCAGCTGTAGTGGTTGAGCGGACACAGCCTGATGGTCACGAAAAAGCCGCCAATGTGACCAATGAAGTAAAAGAAACGCAACCATCTAGCAGTAGCGATAATTTAGACGGAATGTTAGATAGAATTAGTCATGATTTAGATTATTTATTGAATGGTAAAGAACAACCAACGACAGCAACGATACGACGTAGTCGGACACCTTCCTGTCTTGGTGTTATTCACCAAATTGATGAAGAAGATGACGATTCCGTCAATGAAGCAACAAATTGTTAAACGAATAGATGTTTTTTCAATAAATTGATTTTTATTTTAATGTTTGAATGTATTATAATTGTAGGTAAATCAAATAAATGTGTGTGTGTATTTATATTTACCAGTTTTTTCAAAAAAAAAAAACACCCTGTATAATTTCGTGTATTGTTGGTTTTCTATACACAATACTGTATTTGGTAGTATTTGTAGTGCGCAAGTATAATAATTTCAAAATGGCGTTTTATGCAAGAGTAAATCGCTGTCATTTTTAAATCTTTAAAAATCATTTGTATAAATGGCGTAAATAATTTAATCTTGTATTTATTGTAAATTGTAAATAGTCTATTGTATAGTTAGTGATAATATTTCATCTGTGTTGTGATTCTAACAATATAAAACAAGGAATTTTATAGTGTATAAAAGATTAACATAAAATTTTAACTGTGAATTGATTATTGAATTTTTGTTGTGGGTACACAAAAGTGGAAATAATCTTTCGTATATGACAAACACCAAAACCAACGCCGACTTATACAAAAACAATATCATTTACAAAATACAATATTTATGAGCAACTGTTTAATGTGGAGTACTGCTATTTATTAACAAAAAAACAGGTATATTGAAAATATAACGAAAATCATTATATTTCAAACGAAATGTTTTGTTTGACAAAATTAAGTAGATGTCGGTTTACGCTCGTCTGTCAAATCGCCATTTGTGCTATTCATTTGTTTGTGTTTCGCCGGGTAATAATAACGAATTGTCATCATTTTTTCTATTACAAAACACACATTTACCTGTTACTATTGTATAAATATTTATTATAATCAATTATAATAAATAAACTAATTGGTATGTGTAAATGTATAGATTTTTTTTGACATTTCTATACACCGGATGCCGGAATAACAAATGACAATCGTTTAGTAAGAAAAATTTATTCGAATATTGTTAATTAATCGTACCTTTAATTAATATTTAATTAATGTAATGTGTTTTAGTGAATCCAATGAAGTGGTTGGGCAGTGGCGAAGGCGGCGATGGTATAATAAAAGTTGAAATGGATCGGGGGCCACATCGTACCCAAGACGATGCTGCAGTTGGCTATGTTTTTCAACGACCACCCGATCCAGAATTTCCATCATTTGGACCAAAGCAAATGCGATGGACGCACGGAGACGACAGTATTATCGATGTTAGTAGTCGTATTTATCGATTAATACTGTTTATTTGATATGAATATCGTGTTGATAAACAATACAAGTTTACTTTCATGACTAATTTGAAAAAATTCCCATTTCAGAATCACGAAAAATGGAAATATCCAAGTGTAAATAGTAAAGTTAGTACACCACCAAACAGTATGCCATATATAAGTCAACAAACAACAACAATGCCCGGATTGTACGATATACAACCGAAATCCATACCACCGGAGCATTTAGTTTATATGTCCAATCAAATACCAAGTGGTATACCCTTACATCCATCACAATATCTGCCACAATCGTTAACACAACAATTGCCGCCCTTAAGACAGGGACAACAAGTAAGTTTTTTATATTTATATTAAATTTGTTTTTAATAACTATATTGTTTGTTTGTTATATATGAGTTTTTGTATGAAAACAAAAGTGTTTTAAGGGTATATTATCATAAAATGAACCCTTACGCATCCTATTTCGTTGCAATTTTCAACTTTATAGAAAAAACAGGCAGGCGGCTGAGTCAATTTATGTGCAATATTTCGTTGGATTTATACAGGGGGTCGTTGTAAAATATTCCATTAATGGTTAAATTTTGTAATTTCATCAATGTTTTTTATGAAAATAAATTAATAATCATCAATATATTATTTTGACGTTTTTCAACTAATTTTTAACCAAAAAAAAATCTTGTTAACGAACTTTATAAGTACAGTTAAAGTCCATTTGCCTTTAGATTTCTGTTTAATATTGTAATTTCGTTGTTAAACAACATATTGTTGAATGTGGGTTGTTTTTAATGTAAAATTTGTCGAAAATGTATTGTTGTGTTGTAAACTTTTCAACCATCCCCCATATATGTACGTACATAATAACCGGTAACCTCATCCATCGTCTTCGTCTACTCGCACTGCAGTACAACGCATGCGTCCATCCGGCATTTGTTCTTTGTTAGCTTAGTTTGTTGCTGCTATGCCGCGCCTTATGTTGCAAGAGAAATAGTTTTGCCGGATGCCGTGTGTGTATTATATTGTGTAGATGTGTTTGTGTAAATAATAATAAATATATATAGAAAAGAGAATACAAAATAAGACCTAATCAATTCTGTGTATATAAACTGTATTTAATATTAAATTTGTTGTGTTCTAAGTGTGTATAATTGAGGTGTTATTTGGGAAAAAAAAATAACTTTTTTTTAGTGGTTATGTCTAATTTACAGTGGATATGAAAGACATGGGACCCGACATGGTAAATAAACCTTAATATTTCCCATCTTTGTTTAACATGCTTTAATACAGGTTTCGTTTTTGTCTTCCCTTAAAATAAAAATAAAAAAAAAAAGAATTGAAAACGCAAATGCATCTCTCGATTGTTTACAATTTCGTTTTCGATATTCATTTATATTATGTTTTTATAAATGAAAATTCTATTTGAAATTAAATTGATATATATTTATTTATTTGTTATGAAATTATTGATATCTGTACGTTTCTGATAGTCTTTTGTTATTATTTATTTTTATTTTTTTTTTTTTATTATATTCATGGTTGTCTGGTGCAACAGGTTTTGTAGTAGAGTAGGCTTTGTTTTTCCCAGGTAGCCATATTATTTTTAAGAATTTCGTTTTGTTTTATTTATTTCGGAAGTGTATTGTGTAGTTTTTTTTTTTTTTCTATATCAACAATGTTTACATCGGAAATTAATAAATGTTAGGTACATAATAAACAGTCGTATACTTGTAAGTATCCATTATTATTTAAAATAAAGCCTTGTTGCCATATTTGTGTGGCTCATAAAGGCCTACTACGAACTCTTCTTGTGTATGTATGTATGTGTGTGTTGTGTTTGTGTTCGTGTGTTTTGTATAGGGTTGTATATGATGTGTTTTTATGACGACTGGCTGTTTGTCTTGAACCTGAAAAGATGGCTGAAAAATCTGTTTAGATTTATGGCTATTTTAAAAACTGTCAAATTTTCATGGTCTACTCGATTCTCTCATTTCTATAAACATGTTATATATTTTTATTTTATTAGGTTGTTTAAAAAATAATCAGCTGTTTTTTTTTTCTAAATAACACATACATATATCGTTAATAATTGCATTTATTCGTATTTAAGGGCCTTGATTCGCAAAATTAAACGTGAAATTTTTCGTTCACGTTTTTTTATTTATATGTAAGTGTATATTTTAAATTTATTAACTGAATTCATGGTCAACAGCTTTAAAATGCATGCAAATTACAAAATTGAATATATACGTACGATAAGTAATTTAGATAATAGTTTGGCAAACTTGTTTTGATTTTGTTTTAAAAACTAAAACAAATTCATCATCACATAGAAAAAAAGCCTATGACAAGGAAGAATTTCTGGTTTCTATGTTAAAATGTAATAGAAGAATATCTGTATGTTGTTTATGTGAGAATTGTTTAATGTCTGGTATGATAAGCACAAGCCAGATGCTGTAAAAATTGTATAAAATTCTTGTATTTAATGTTTAGTAACAATAATTTGAAAACACAAAAGGGACTCTCCCATATTTTATTCAAAAAATGACTTTGTTTTTCTTTCAGTTTTGTGATGTAGCAGAATTTTTCATTGAATATTTTTCCTATTATCTGAAAATGTTAATAAAAGTTAAGTACATTCGAAGACTGTGAAGAAGCTATAATATGTTTGGCTTCATAAAGTCATTGTACTCATATTCAAGGTCGGTTGTTTGCTAATTTTTACACAAAAATTAGCATTATTATTATTTATTAAGCTATTCATGGAAACATAAAAGGGGTGGAATGATTATTTTTAATGAAGGTGTGTAAAAATGAGGTCAATATTTCTGATAATTAGTTTCTCGCCTAAATTGTCACGCAACTTGTTCATTTTTTTATTTATTTATTTTTGGGAATTGTTATGTAGTTTGGTCAAATTTTTTTCAAAAAACTAGGAAAAATCGGTGGTGTTGCAGATGCAGAGTGCGACGAAGACAGGGGCGCAATGTGTACCCCATTATCGACCCGCGTTTTCCACATACATGATGATGGTGGTGGTGGTGGTGGTGGTGGCGGTGGTCTGGACCGTGAGGTCTAGGCCAAAGACCTCCAGGTCACGACCTCTCTTCAAACCATCAACCCATTTATTAATTGTTTCATATTTCATCTAATTACAGCCTACATTAATATATATATCGTAAAAATGATAATTATGTTTTTCTATTTATTTTACAGATTGCTCCAGCAGCAAAGAAACTCTGGGGCATAGAACCAAAAGATCAAAAATCATTGGCATCATTGAATCATTTGAATCACGATGGTGTATGGCGGGATTCAACATGGGCAGCACCCGGTAAGTTTAAATCAAAAAGGATTTTTTTTTATTAAATTTTGCATTTTTTTCTTGAATTGCCTCTGAGGGTTGAATTAGTTTTGGATATAAGCCAAAATCAATATTATTTTGTCTATTATTATTATATTACAACTTTTATTTTATCATCAAAAGAAATTAAAAATTGGCGTTTTTAATTGAAATGTTTCATTTGTTATTTTTATTAATCATGTTTGTTTTTTTTTTCTTTTATTGTTATTAAAAGTCTGTTTTTTTTTTTAAATTATTTGATTCTTGTATTATTATTATTGTGTGGATGTGTTTATGGGAAAGACGAGAGATGGGTGTGCCGGGCGTCGCCATCGGTCTCTATGGGTACGGCGGCGTCTGTTGCCTAGGTTACTTACACACACCCGGGCCACCACCGCCGATCTGTAATTTCAATCAAACCTGCTGGCCCCCATATATTTTGCTCACAATTCTATGTACATATATACATATAAACAAACTGATTTTATTTAATTTTGATTTACATATCAATATCAAATAAAAAGAGGAATTCTTTATGAAAGATTTTTAATTAATTTCGATGACAAGATGTACGTATTATTATTTTTAATGCATTTCAGTCGTGTATGTCCAATTGATTTCTTCCTTCATTAGCCTTAAAAATAACATATTCGTGTAACCTTTTATTACATGGTCGTACAAATCTTTAATTAAATTCAGCAGTTGTACATTTATGAATTTTAATTATTAATTTTTGCTTATTTTAATTTATAGAACATGCAGTTTCGGCACCATTGGCGATGAGTCGTCGTGGTGGTGGTGGTGGTTTTACTCCACAAGATACTGGTAGTATATTATCACCACGTGGTTCAGATAATGGTGGTTTAGGTGTTAAAATGGTCGTCGAATATGTATTAGGATCATCACCAACAAATAAAGATAATATTGGTTTAGAGCCACGTATGCGTGCATTACATTTAGATGAAAAAGATAAAGATAAACCACAAAGTCCAAAAGAAGAAGTTAATGGACAAACAGTACAAAATGGACAAATTGGTGACGATGAGAAATGTTTCAAGTAAGTTATATTAGTAATTTTTGCACAAAATTAATCTAGTTTGTAAATAATATAAAATAAAATCGTCGTCATCATCAACATCATCGTCGTCGTCGCCGGGTTTGTGACTCCGAGTGTGTGTGTATATGTTTGCGGGGCCGATACGCTTTTCTCTTCAGTTCAAGGTCTCTAGCCTACCTTGGGTCGAGTCAATGACACGTGCGTTATATATGTATGTGTTCAGCAACACAAAACCGACCAGCGAACGAGCGAACGAACGAACTGAACGAACGAAGCAGAATAGGAACTACAATTCTATTAAAACGAGTCAAGTTGACGGTTGTCAAGGTGATAACTGGCCCCCACTGTAACACAAACAAATGTATATATAGGAATAGAATATCATGATCGGTTAATGATGAACGCAAAGAAGAAAAATTTGAAATTAATTTTCAGCTGTTGTGCCATCTTTGTAGTAATACTATCAACTAATTGTAAAGAATTCTGTAATTGTGTAGCTAAATGTTGGCATATACCATAATAGATGGCGTGAGTAGTATTTGTTTTTGATTTGCAGTCGAACGCCTGGTAGCCGACAGCCTTCACCAGCTGAAGAAGATTTAAATAAAAATGGCATGACATTGGATTCGTCTGGTACAACGTTGGTATTGAAACAGCCACAAGAACAAATACCGCCGAATTATCATCACCATTTGCCACCGCATTTGGCACCACATTTAGGTGTTACATTAGCTGAATCAGTTAATCAACAATTTGAACATTTTGCGGAACAACCGCCTCCACCATATGAACAACCACATCAATATGCTCCACCACCGCCACAGGCCCATCAAGTGGATAGTGCTGTTTTGCAACAACAACAACAACAGCATAATTTCGATGTACAGGTAAGTTTTTGTTTATTTTTATATTGAACAGTAAATAATTGATAGAGAATTACAACTTTTGCATTAACAAAAACAAACGGTAAAAGGTTTTACTTTCAAGGAAATTACATTTTACCACAAAAATATTTTTTTATTAAATAGATCATGTAAAAAAATTCAGCGTGTTTAAAATTGTTGAAAATCAATTTTATAAGCAAAGATATATTATGTAATTACAAAACGGATTTAATTATTAATTTATTATTGGAAATTATTGTTTTCTCTTAGAATATTATGAAATTGCAATATGCATTGAAATGCACTTTTAAATATTTGTTGTTGTTGTATTTTTTTATAAACAAATTTCCAATCAATATATTGGAATCGGTTTTCAAATAATGCGCCCCAATAAACATCTGGATTGGACGTGTTTTAATAAAAAAAGATTGTAGTTATGACGTTATAAGAATAGCTTTATTTATATGAAATGCAAATAATTTTCATATAAATAAATAATTTAACACTGAAAATTAGTATAATGTTGAAAATATGGTAAATATCCGTTTTTCATTATAATTATGGCCCACCTAAAGAATAGATTATCATGAGAGGGTGTATTTTGAAACGTTGAGGCGGGGTGTGCCTAGTGTATATTATAACAAACTGCACCCATTTTAAAGAGATGGGGTAGTTTATTAGTTAAAATGTTAAACACGCGATATATCGTGTTAGTCTCTTCACTTATTACTGAAGTCACCTTAATTAAAATATATCACATGGGGAGGTTAAAACGTCGTGCCAAGAACGTGAAATTGTTATACTGTCTCTCTCTCTCTTATTTTATAAATGAAACCCTTTTTTTTATTGTTGTGTTACTGAAAATAGCTTCGTGTATAATAAAGGGTGACGATTCGAATAATTTTTTTTGAAGAAGGAAAATTTGTTTTTATTAGTTATTGTACACGTAGAAAGTGTCTCGTATATTTTTCTTTTTTTTTTGATTTGCATATAAATATTTATGTTACATAAGCGTATAGAATAAATTACATGTCATATTTTGTATTAGATGTAATTTATATATTTTTTTATGATTGCATTTAAATTGTGTAAATATTTGGGTTTAATTTAATGTTTTGTTGGTTGGTACTATTATTTTTAAGTGATCTCTTGTCATGTTTAACACTTTTTTTCCATAACAATATTGATGTTCATGTCAATATATTTGTATAATATGATGGGGGTTGTATAAGCCTTTAGGGGGTGTTAATTATCTTGGATGTTGTAAACCGTTGTGGCGCCGCCGTTCTCTTTCTCACTCTCGTCCATATACTCGTATATCCACATTCCGTATAAACACATTGAAATTACGTTATCGTCGTCCTAGATGGAATTGGAAGGGTGTGTGGGTGGTTGAAATTGACATCCGTCCCTGAAAAAGCACAAGAGGGTTGGTTTGGCGCCCATCGGAAATTTGTGACTGATTGGAAAAGCATTACCTAATATGTGCAAATTTGTAGTATATACAGATGTTACCTTTTTATAAATGATTTGTATTTTTTTTTGTTTTCGTGTAATTGACCTTGAAAATAGGTGTAAGAAATTATTAGCGTGCGAGTTCGGTAACCTGAAGATTCGGTTCATGGATCATAATACTTCTTTCATAATAATAATAATACAGAAAAGAGAATTTAAAATTAATGAATTAAAAAATTGGTGAAGTGGTTTTCGTTTGTCTAAAACAATATAAAACTTGTATGTTATGGAAAATTATAAACACATATATTATTTCTTTATCATTTTC
Organism: Oryzaephilus surinamensis; assembly: GCA_004796505.1. NCBI lineage: Eukaryota > Metazoa > Arthropoda > Insecta > Coleoptera > Silvanidae > Oryzaephilus > Oryzaephilus surinamensis. The sequence continues at coordinate 47,189 of SSSI01008586.1, read as the reverse complement.
ACGGATATGGCAACATGCCAACACAATTTCACAAAATATTTTACAATATATACAAGATATATAGATTTTATTATTATAGAAATTGTATTAATTATTACGTTACATGTTAAACTGTCATTTAAATATAAAACAAAGTATATGTAAAACCGTTGTGGAATAAATGGACATTGTTTAATTAAATTGTATAATATACATATGTGGTTATAAATTGTCGTTTTCAAACTATTTATAAACAACATGTGTTATGAGTGGTAGTTGAAAAAAAAAAAAACCGTAATATATTATGTATTATGTTTTCCGAAAGAAAATTGCTAAAGTAAAATGTTGGATAAAAGTTTATGTCAACAGGTGTAACAAAAATGATAGTAATTTAAAAGGAAAACTAAGTTGTATGGTACAAGAACATGAAATATTTATATGTTGCAAGAACGATGTCGAAAAATTATAAAAGAGATTTAATTTTTAATGATTATTTCACCACCTTCTTTTATATATCATGAATTCATGATATTATATGAAAATAAAAATTATTAAAAAAAAAGCACAGAAAAGAGTGTGAAAAAATACTCAGCAGCAGTAAAGATCGTAAATATGTTTATAAAAGCCCTTAGTCAATATTACTGGAATAAATAGTCCTCCATCAAAGAATAAAGTAGAAAATTGTGTTTTAGTGGTTGTGGAAAGTATTAACTTTCGAAAGATGATGATGATGGAAAAAAATCGAAATGATGGTGTGAGACGAACAGAAAACAGTTAAACATGTTGGTAAATGTGTATTTGAATGACAAAAAAAATACATATAATAATTTAAGAAAACAATACATAAATGTATAACCGGATCATGACATCAATTCAGGTGAAGAATTTTCCTGAAGTTCTTTGACCGGAACTCATAATCCATCTCTTCATGAAAAGGTTGGTTACACTTATTTTAGTTTGAAGAAGAGTGCGTTGACCATTGTAACTCATCACCGTCAATGTCTTGATGGTAGCAGTAGTAGTGGTGGAAGAGAGTAGTCTTCAACGATAGGTTGTTGGGTGTGAGTAACTTGAAGGTGTTTTGGATATTGTATATAGACTCGCAGGAGGAGGTTTTTCAAATCGACATATAGACTAGCAGGAGAAAAGTATTCAGTTATGCGCAGCAAGCCGGCGTGTACGTTTCCATCATATACCACCATAGATTATTATTAAGCGCCGCCGCCGCCACCACCACCACCACCACTATTACACCACCTTCGTCGTCGTTGTCATCCTCGTTGTCGTCTCGTTGCCAGACTATATAGTTTTCATTTTACAATTGGATATGTAATGTCAATAATAATAATAAGTTTGCTTGCAAATGTGAACAAAAAATTTTTTTCCACTATATACGTCTTTATAATATTTTTCGGGTGAACCACATGGTGTTTTTGTTCCCAAGGAAGTGTGTGTTGACGTCAACTTTTGATATTTTCTTCTTCGTTTTTTTATTGTGTTAATAGACTTTTCGTGTGACAACAAGTGTCTTAAACATGTGTGCTAGTGTTAATTTATTGTTTTTTAATTTCCTCGAATGTGTTGTTGTATGGAAAAAGAGGTCGGGAAATAGTTTTTTTTTAATTTTTAAAAGAAAATTTGATATATATTTCTTTATTTTTACAACCAATTTACATATTCATATATTATGGTTTTAGTTTTGTATTATAGTGTAAATTGTTTTATGCATTCAGGTCAACACTTCTTGCTATATACATAAAAATGCAATTTTTCGGAAAATATGTAAACAATCCTCCTCATTACACATTGTTTGTATTGATTTTTACTATTTTTTTTTCTATTTAATGTATGTATTCTGGAAGGTATTTTGAAATGGCTTTTTCCAACTTTCTAAAACCAGTCTATATTAAGTGTGAAGGGGAAAACGTCAAAATGTATATCTTTTGTATAGATATATGAATATTTTCGTCCCCTTTTTATACTTATGATAAAATTCAATTTCTACTTAAAAATTTTAATATAATATTCCATTGTTATGATTTTTTTTGGTGTCAATTCTCATAATTTTCCATATGTATTTTAAGCAAACTATAAAGTTGACCTGAAATTATAAATGATTTTTTTATTGTCAGTGCCAAAAATCTAATCAATATTAAATTATTTAAATTTTTTATTAGAATTATCTATGTTTATTTATTTAAAAGAAATTAGTATTATTATTACCTGCATTCGTGTAATTTATGAATATTAAAATTGGTTGTGTCGATCGAATGTCGATTAAATTTTCCCCAAAAACAAACAAAAATCATCACTTTTGTTATACATATTTTCATTATATTGTTGTGTATAGTCATGAATTTTTTAATATAATTTTTGTAATGAAATTTATCATATATCCGTTTTAATATTTTATATTATTTACGTCTGCGGTTTTTTCTTTTTTTTTCCATAAAAAGGATATTACAAACGTATTTACTTTTGTTGATAAAGTTGATATTAGATAAAGTTTAATAACGGTTTTAAAATATACAGTAAACTCTTTTTATTTTTATATATAATAAAAAAAAATTGAATTAATTCACAAACACACCAGTTTGTATATAGAAAATTTTGTATGCCGCCTCTTGAATTCTAAATTACCAAATAATTTGTTTAAGAGAATATAAAAGGGTGAAAGGGAGAAAGAGAAAGAGACATAGAGACACAACAGCCCTTATAAAATGATTAAATCTACATTAATTTCCAAAGAAATTTGTTTATAATTACTAAATAGATGAATTGTTTTCTATTTACAATAGAAATTGGCTTTTTATTATATGTATACGTATATAAAAATAATCGATATTTTCAATCGTTTAAATTACTTTCAATTTAATGAAACAAAATCGATTCATGACTATACCCAATATATTTATTATTTGATCATAAAAATTGCTATTTTTTTTTATATTCTACAGTTTATACTATTTTTATTGTCGACTGTGATAAAATAAAACACATCAAATTTCATAAAAAAAAGTGCAAGCAACCGAATTTTGAAAGTGCCTTTAGAGCCAAAGAAATAAAACACAACAAAACGATTAAAGTGAAATCAAATGGGTTTTTAAGTTTTTTTTTTCCTTTATTTCTTTATGTGATAATTTAAATGGACCAAAAAGTATATAATATATATAAAAAGCCTTAAACTAGTTCTTCCGTACTTACATAAATTAAATATCTAATATATTATTATAAAAAATAGTTATTTTTGTTGTTTTGTTTTAATTTTTCTTCCGACTGATTAGTAATTTAATTAAACGTCGTGACGTCGTTTTCAACTAATAATAATTATATAAATAAAATGGTAGTTTTACAAGAAAGTGGATCGCCAATACAGGCACCAGCTGCCCTATTAGATCCATTGGATTACAGGCAAACACCAACGTGCCTAAAAATGTTACCGAAACGTTACATAAATCTACATCAATGGTTGAGTCCTGTATGTCCAAAGGATTTGAAAGCACAATTAGTAAGTGTTTTCCATAATTTAAGATTTATTTATTAATTTCATTGTACATTTTCGAGTTTTAAATCATCAAAGTTCAAGGTATGTCGTCATCACGATTTTTCTTGTGCATTTTTTCATGCATGGAAAGGTCAATATGCTTCATATACAAAACATATATATGTCTATAATATGACATTTTCCATCATATAATCTAAATGGCATCCAAATGGTGGTATTTTGCACCCCTTTTATATATGTCAGGCACTTAATAATTGAGGTCTCACCCCCTCTAAATAATATTGAATTGTTTTATGATTGTATGAGAGAGAGAGACGAAGACATCAGCCATTATATAAAACGCCGCCCCCACCGTATAAGGGTTGATTTATGTATATGTGGATGTGCTGAAATTCTGAATCAATTTTTTTTTTTTTGTTGTCGACTAATAACAATTTATTTTGGTGTTTCGAAATTAATTTGGATTTAAAGGTTTTTCAATGTACGATTTTTGTTTTAGAAATCGTTTGAAAATAAAAAAAAAATGGAAATTGCATTTTATTTATAGGGAAAAGTAGGTTAGTTTGTTTGTAAAGTGGATTTTCATTAGTTCTTATTATAGTTTAAAAATATAATCTGTGTTTCATTCATCATTTTACTCTCTCCATATATAAATATGTACGTCAATGAGTATAAAAGGTATTAATTAATTTATTAAAAAATATATAATAAGGGAGAAGGAATTGTAAATTGCATTTAATCAATAAAATGGTTTATTTTCAATGTTGCTTTTATTTTGTCTTTTGTTGTACTGTAAGAGAAAATGGAAAAAGTTGTACGAATTACTAAAGTTTATAATATTATATAGGAAAGTTTTATGTTATAAAAACGGAAAAATGTTACATCAAAAATAAATATAATAAATTGTGTCATTACAATATAAACTAGCCCTTAAAATACGTATTGTGTTAATTATTACACATATTTACAGTTTCTTTGTTTTGTAATACATTATTATTATTTAAAGTGTTGTCGTCCCACACTTTACAATTTATATAAAATTTTTCTTTGTAATAACAATAATGCATTTTGTAATACGAAGGTCATTAAAGTGAAGATGGATATTGAACTAATAATTGAACCGTTAAAATATTGTATAAAGAAGTGAAAAAAAAACTAGATTTCAACAAAGGGTGCAACATATACATATAATACATAAAAATGTGCCAATAACCCTTGTAAGCCATTTGATATTGGTTGATGGGGTGTGTTATAGTATATTGAGTGCCGTTATTATTATAAGTAGAGACGGTGATATTTATATACATATATATAAAAGACTCGTTTTTTTTTGTATAAAATGTATTTGATCGATATATACATATAGATATGAAAAAGAGACTTTGCACTAGTGTATTTTCTGCTTTGTTCTTTTTATTTTTTTTCCAAGCGCAAATATTGACTTTATGTATGTTTGAAAGAAGCCGATGACGTCTTAGTTTATGGGTGTAATAAGAAAAAAAAAACCATCGTGGAATTACATAAGCCCTTATTAATAATTGATTTCGTTTTGCTGGTATAAAAATAGTAAGTTTTATCTAAAAATCCAACAAAAACCCATCAAGTTAATGTTATATGAGTCTCTAGTGTGAAATATAACAGGTCTTTTTTTATTTTTTTCAATTTTTGTAAGAAATCACAATGGATTTAAAACGTCCGTAAGATGGAATTATAAATTAAAATATTATAGTGGGTGTTTTTTCGGCCAAAAGCCAAATTTTCTTTTAATTACATATAAAACCATATATTATTTATACATATATTTAAGATCGTAAATCTTCTTCAATGAGTTTATTTAACAGTTTTATGTCAACGTATATATTATTATAATTTATTATAATTAATTGCTTTTATTTAGAATTGTGATAATTTTTCTTATATATAGAGAAAAATTGATTTGATTACATAATATACGAAATTGGAATATGCTGGTAAATAAAAGGTAAATAAATAATTAATGGAAATTAAACTACTTTTATAAAATTATTAAATTTCTCTCATACTTAAACGAAAAACAGATTTCTAATCTGTATATGTGATTTCATTAAAATTAATAATTTTAATATACTTACAAAAAATTGTTAATATCGTGACAATAAATTTAGATTTTGAAAATGTGGGTTAAAAGTAACCATTCTCTTGTTAATATCTGAAGAAGTTTTCTTGTTACAAACTTATTAGATTCCTTATATATATTTACATTCTCTTCAAGTTAAAATGTTCAAATAAAGGTCAAGAGTTTTTAGCTTAAGGCAAATATAACAAAACTAGCCCCAAAATGACCGAGTTCCGTTATAAAGGCATCATCATCAACCATCGTATCGGTCATTGGTTAGTTTCTTCACATATGGAAGAATATACCGGTTTAAACACGTCACCATTTACAACATTTATAAATTCTCTCGTCTAACTTAATATAACTGTATATATTGGTAGGTCACAAACGGTTTTTCTTTCTTTAGTTTCTTTTGCAAGGATTAATGATAGAAAATAATCCGTACATATTTTTTTTTTTCAAATGATGAAAGAGAAAAATTGTAAAAGAACCTTTTTTCAGTAAATTAAACGATGGAATATAAATGGTGCACGTTCAAACTGTCTTTTTTTTCAAATTTATTTTTGTAGACATTTATCAATAGATTATGGAAATTGATATTATAATGTTTTTGCCAAAATAATAACGTAATTTGTCTTAATTATTGTTGGCATTACCTTGATACTAATTTAACTTTAAATTGAATACATGAGTGCACAAAATTTTATCTAAGTATGAAAATTTATTTGGACATTAAATTGTTGTAAAAAAAAAATGTTGGGGGAAAGTATTGCATAATTTTTTTTTTGTATTATGTGGGCGGAAAAATTGTTGGTTCGTGATATAATTTGTATTGGTTTTGCAGTTCATATTCTGCATGACTGACGTTTTCTAATTAAAAAATTATATGAAAAACTAATTACAAATGTTGTTAAGTAATTTTCATGTTTTAATAATTTTTCCACAGAGTGAAATTTGTAGTTTATTGTCCATTTATATATTTTCTGAAGTAATTTTCTATGTTCTTATTGTTCAACGTTCCGCTACCATGAAGATTTTGACGTTTTTTATTTTATCATCTTCATGTGTTTTAATTTTTCATAATATTATAAATGCGCACACTTTGTAATTTGAATTCATGTTGTATATGTATATAAAATTGTAATAATACAGAAGTAGAGCATTAAATAAGAAGAAAGAAAAAAGAAAAAGAATATAACGGATTGTTAGAGCCTAGAGGAGCAGGTCGGTTACCTCCTTTTGGACATTCTTGTAAGTTCATTTGAGTTCATTTTGCAATATAAAACTGCATAAACGGTTCTATATTTATATATTTATCGATAAAAACTAATAGAAAACATTTTTTTTTCATTTAATCTGGTCGAAATGCATAAAATTAGAATGTTAAAATTTAAATTTTTTCCAATTTACATATAAGAAATATAATAATTATTTTATTTTACTTGTTGTTTTTTTGTACTTTCTCTACAAAATAAAATAAATTTTGTTATATAATATTTGTTCAAAATTGTATGTATTAATTATAATTCCATCAGTTCTAGTTGAACTAATAATAATTATTATGTTCAAATAATAATTAATAAGGATAATATTTTTACAGTTGCATAAATTATTTTAAATATTTACAATTTACACTATGAAATTGTATATTTAAATTGTGTAAGCATTTATTTTATATATGTATATGTATGTTTAACCTAGAATTATATTATTACATATTTAGGATTTTATATTATAAAGTTGTAAGTACTTACTAGGAAGTGCACTTTTCTTTAACGGTCATGTTACCGTTAAACGCAAACGTTGTTAAAAATCTGATACAACATTAAAAAAAAATTGATTATATTAACGAAAGTACAAAACCATAAAATGATTTCTAATTTAGTTCCGGTGGTCTTATTTTACGAATTCTTAATTGTTGGTAACCTTGATTTAATACAAAAATGGTTTTACAGGTGTTTCTAAAGCGATTTTTTTTTAGTAGCCTAGAAATATAAATTATATACAGAAATAGATATTGAATAATACTAACGAATGTCAAGTTTATATATTGTTAAATAAGAAAATGCTAATAGAAAATGATTTATTGAAATTGATCGATATAAAAGTAACATGATGCCCTATCATAAAGTATTCAATTAAAGCTAGTTGAAAAAAAAAATAACGTACTAAACTAGTCCAGCAATCGATTTAGTTTGATAAACATCATTTAACTTTTATTGACCTAAACTTTATTATTGTTTAAAGAACAACAAAGAATATCTATCCTTCATCTTTAATTAAATCACTGCCAGAACGCAGTTTTATATATGGACTATGTTATTAACTACAACATCAAATTATAACATATGATGTATTAGGACTAGAAGGTGATGACTATTATAATTTGATTATTTTTTAAATAGAACTAGAACGTTCCTAATAAAAAGGCAGTTAGAAGAAGTTTTATTAAAATTCATTATTATTCAATAATAAAAATTATGATCAGTTAAAACGGAAATTTTGCTAACAAAAATTTTCCCAAAGTCCTTCAAGAGACGAAACATTTTTTAAAAGAATTCGAACAAAATCTAAAAATTTATATTCTCATAATGTACGAATTTTGTCTTTTTTTTGAAATATGATGCCAACGACGTCGTTTTTTTGATGACGAAAAGGAGCGCCAGTATATTATCATCATTTAGACGCACCCATTTTAACAGACAATCATCTATCTTCCCTCGTCCTCTCCTCTATTTTTTTTTTCGTACTATCCACACCCTTTTCCTGATTATATTCGTGTTTCCAATGTAGTACAATACAAGCAACCCCTTCGTGTTTTTATATAGAATGGAAAAAAAAATCCGCAATATAATAGCCACTTTTAGTAAAATTAAATGGTGAACTTTGTCTGTTTACAAGTACAGGACCGGCTTTGCTACACTTGTTTTGAATTAACAAACAAAAACGTCATCGTAACTAAGGAAATGCGTTAATATATATAAAGAGTATTTTGTTGTTTATTTAAATACCGTAACATTTTCTAAGACGCTTTTGTGTGGTTTTTCTTTTAATAAATGAAAATATCTTTATCAGCCATCTGTTTGATGGTTTTCTTTTATATATTATTATTGTTCTATTAAAATCATATCAAATAGTATGTTGTTTTTTTTCATATAATAATAAATAATAATAGTCGTTGAACCAATAAAATAATAGTTAAGAATTTAATTTTATTTTCATTGAAATATTAAATCGTACAGTCTTTTTCATTCAAAATTATAATTGAATTTTTTTGTTTCTTTTGTTATTGGTTGAGAGATTATATTCGTATATATGTATATTGTATGTTCGGCTCCATCAGCCATGTGTGTGAACACATTTGTTAATGCAAAAGTAAATATTTACCATATATAGGAAAATAGAAGTGTGAGTGTGTATTGAATGTTTTTTTTTTTGTATGTATATAAATTCGTCTAATCTACACCATATGTTCGTGGCTATTTTATTAAAAAATAAAAACTTGATAATCTTTTAATTTGTTTTTTTTTTGTCTTTTCTTTCTAATAGCAATTGTTTCGATCTCAACAAACACAAGCAACACCACCGAGTGCTGCCCAATTGCAATTGTTACAACAACAACAGCAACAACAATATTTGGCACAACAACAACAAGCTGCCGCCTTTCCACAACCACCATACGTATTAAATCCACAACAGGAACCGTATTTAATACCGGCCGGTGTGCCACAATATTATGGTGTTGGTCCATGGGTCTATCCAGCACCACCAGCTAATCTAATACAACAAGGAGCCAGTAATGGTGCTAGAAGGCCACTTACACCGAATGGTACCGCTGAAGCGCAACAACAAGTTCAGGTATACTGATTTCTATGGAGGATTTTTTTTCTACTGTATAAAATAAATTGTAAATTTATTTAAAGTTTTTAATAGTACTAAAAAAAACAAATGTTTAACCACTGTATTATATTGTTTTATAAATATATAGAAAAAAGAAGTAATGAACTAAACGAATTAATTTTGTGTAAATTTTGTAAATATTTCACAGCCTCAAGTACCTGGAGGTTACATAGTACCATACTATGATCAAAATACGCCAATATTAATGGCGCAAGGTGCTGCCATGCGAAATGGTACACCAATGCGTCTTGTTAGTCCAGCACCAGTTCTTGTACAGCCTCAAGCAGCAAGTAGACAAACAACAGCAGCGGCAGCATCAATATATTCCAGTACACAACAAAATTTATATGGTGCTAATGTTAATACATCTGTAAATGGTGGAACACTTGGAGGTAAATTTCCAATTATATTATTATATTGTTTTTTTTTTGTTCTGCTTGGTTCAAGTTTTAACATATTATTGGTATAATAATTGATTATAGTAGTGATTTGTTGTTTATTTTCATTTTTCCAAAAATTGATCACAGGAAATACTTATATATATGTATATGTATATTATAAAAACATTTTTTTATCGTAAATATTTATAGAATTTTTCATGTTCATAAAAATCTATTATTACTTAATTATACACATCACTACCAAATTTATGCAACCATATGTACATATCAAATCATTTTTTTTCTCTTGTAAATTAATCATAACGAACATGATTTCATTCATTTTTTTTGGTTTTTGTTTATTTAAAATACTAACTATATAATTAAAACTCGGTGTGGGTACCTATAGGTGTTGCCCAAGGTGTGGGTTCTGGTCTTTTTCCAACTTTACATGCTGCACCCCCATCTGCCCCATTTGGCAGCTCATCTTTGGGCAATATTGGATCATCTGCCACTAGTACATCCTTACATACAGGTATGATTTGTGCACCAATCATTTGTAAATACATAAATGCTTTTACGTATGTATATAAAAAATTTTGATGTATATTTTTTGTTTTTGTAATATATATTTCTTGCATGTGAAATTTTTATTTAAAAGATATAATTGACATATGTGTTGTTGTTGTTGTTTTGCAGGTTTGGGCTTGAATACGACAAGCGGTCGACGTGATTCATTCGATCGTAATACATCAGCATTTTCACCATCATTAGATTATCGACAAAAATGGACAACATCTTATAATATTGGTAGTAGCCCTAGTCCATTGGCTGGCAGTTTAACACCACCACCAACGGCGGCAGCGGCCCCATTACAATTAGGTGGTTTGGTAACATCGCGTGTATTAAGTGCAGCACCAGGTGCTGAAGCAAAATATCGTAATAGTGTAACAGCGGCGGCAGGTTTAGCTGCCAATGCTATGTTTGGTTCAACAAATTCCCTATTTACGAAAATTAGTTCAACATTAACAACAGTACCAAGTAGTTTAGATAAAGGACCGCAAGGTAGATCAAGATTATTGGAAGATTTTCGAAATAATCGTTATCCAAACTTACAATTAAGGTATTGTTTCCAAAATTAATCATTGTATATAATTATATAAAATTTGTGTTGTTAATTTTGGTGTTGTAGAGATTTGGCAAATCACATTGTGGAATTTTCACAAGATCAACACGGTTCAAGATTTATACAACAGAAATTGGAACGTGCCACAGCAACAGAAAAACAATTGGTATTTAATGAAATCTTATCGGCTGCATATAATTTAATGACTGACGTGTTTGGTAATTATGTGATACAAAAATTCTTTGAATTTGGTACAACAGAACAAAAGACTACATTAGCACAAAAAGTTCGCGGACATGTATTACCATTGGCATTACAAATGTATGGTTGTCGTGTTATACAAAAAGCATTAGAATCAATACCACCTGAACAACAACAAGAAATTGTACGTGAATTAGATGGGCATGTATTGAAATGTGTTAAAGATCAAAATGGTAATCATGTTGTACAGAAATGTATCGAATGTGTTGATCCGAATGCATTGCAAGTGAGTTAATTGTGTTTTTTTTTTGCGGATATGAATATAGAAATCTCGTTTTTTTTTTGTTTTTGTAGTTTATAATACAATCGTTTTCTGGTCAAGTATATACATTATCAACACATCCATATGGTTGTCGTGTTATACAACGCATTTTAGAACATTGTACACCAGAACAAACTGCACCAATATTAGCCGAATTACATCAACATACTGACCAATTAATACAAGATCAATTTGGAAATTATGTTATACAACATGTATTAGGTAAATTGTTAAAATAATCCCTTTGTTGTTGGCATTAGAAATTTTATTGTTTAATTTGTATTTAGAACATGGAAAACAAGAAGACAAATCTCAACTTATAAACAGTGTACGTGGAAAAGTTTTAGCATTAAGTCAACATAAATTTGCTAGTAATGTTGTCGAGAAATGTGTTACACATGCAACACGTGCTGAACGGGCTCTACTTATCGAAGAAGTGTGCGGATTCAATGACAAGTAAGTACAATGTTCTTGATTTATTATTTAAATTTGCTGTGGAATTTCGCTTCGTTTCGTTAATAAGCATTTAAACTTGTTTTGATTATTAGTTAGTTGGAAAAATTTTCTATTTTTATTATTTGCTACTAGGATATGAAACGAAGGCGTTTAATCGCTTTAAAAGTAGGATCACATTAAAATAAAACGGCCACTAGGTGGCGAATGTGTTCTAAGCCAGATAAGTCTTGTCGTTTCAAACGCATTCAATTTATAATATATTAAATTCTTGCTTCAATGAATTTTTATGGAATTTTTAAACCGTTTTTACTGGTTTAATATTGAAAAATAATAAAGTCCCGCTTAAAACTTCTGACTTGGAACAGCTGCGACATCTGATGGTCTGGTCCTATTTTGAAGCTACTCGTGAACTCGTGTCTTATCCTAGTATTTAAGTATTCATAATTTGCTAGATTCAATTGGCTTTTACTCTTTTGTTTCCACACATAATTTTTCCAGCTAGTTTTTTTTTTTTGTAACTAATTTATTTGTGTTCGTTTTAAGTGCCTTACATGTGATGATGAAAGACCAGTACGCCAACTATGTTGTACAGAAGATGATTGACGTTAGTGAGCCAACACAACGTAAAGTATTAATGCATAAAATTCGACCACACTTGAATTCTTTACGTAAATACACATATGGTAAGCATATAATTGCAAAATTGGAAAAGTATTTTATGAAAGCACCAGGTTCAATGGGCTCTATCGGAGGGGAGCTGGGCCCTATTGGCCCACCAACTAATGGTGTTTTATAAATAAGCAAGAATGCTTATTTATTTTTAAAAAAAGGGTTTTCCAGTATTTTTTTTTTAATTTTTCTCACTCTATTAAGAGTAAATGACTATTATTTCTTTTTTATTTTTCTGTTTTTGTATTTTTACGTAAATTGTTAAGTATATATACTTTACAATAATTATCATGGTTTAAATATATTTAAAACAATAATAATAATGATAAAACAAGAGGATTGATTGTATTATAGTTGTAATTTATGTATTTTGTAATTGTCGCATTATAAGTAGGTATTTTTTATTTTATTTTATTTGTTTGTTTGCTTATAGTATGGCTTATATTTTGATTTGAGAAACGCGTTTTTTTTAATCCTACAGAAATGTTTGTACGTGTGTTTGAATCTCAGAATTTTGAAATTTTTAATTAACTAGAGAATAACAGAATTGGTTCAGTTTTATTTTTTTTTCTGTTTGTAAATATGTGATAAAATCCTCAGGTGAAAATTCTTTTTCGATCATCATGAAATTACAATTCAAAAATTAAATCAAATCATCAAGAAAATTTTCCCTTTTTCTCTCTCTCTTTAAAATTCTACTTGCATTTATTAAATTTTTGCATTTACTTAGTAATTTAGGAAATTTGTTTTATGACAAATACTGAATTTAATAATTTTATTTAATTTATAAATTTTTTTTCATAATTTTGAATAAGTATTTGTCATGAATGTAACCAAAATTAGACATTATATAAAATAATTCTTGAAATATTTAGCGAAAAATCATACTTTAAACTTTTATCTCGTAGAAAAAAGTAAAAAATATAAAAAAAGTAAATTAAAATGTAGTAGGATTGAATGGCACACAAACTTTTTTAGTATGTATTTAAATTATAATAATTTTATTAAATGTACAGTTAATTTTTTTGAAGAAGAAATAATCTTTAAATTCCATTTTTTGAATTTTTTGTTTCACAATATCTAGTTAAATATTGATTAATTGACTGTTTAATCGACGTGTATCATAATAATTATGTGTTTTTGAGCTAATATTTGTGTAGAAATTGTATAAAAGAAAAAAAAAACTAAAAAAAAATAATGTGTGAATTCGTATATAATTATTATATTAAATGTAAATCTTTTTTTAATTTTTTTTCAATTAGTATTAGAACAAAAACACTTATTTATGACAAAACAATTCACTTTTTATAATTTCTCATATAATTTTATTATGACTGATTCATTTTTTAAGTGTGTTTCTTATTAATTTTTAAGAGTATTTTTTACATTTAATTAATTTATTAATTTAATTAGTTTAAAAAAGAAATGGATGCATCTGTAATGGAAGTAAAAATTGAAATCGAATAGTATTTTTATGCGAATTTTAGGGCCAGTTGGCGTATTTTAGAGATTAAAGCTTTTCTCCTCTAAAATAAATAAAAACAAATAACACTGCATTCAATTAGGACACATTTTAGAAATTTTAAATACTTGAAATAATGAATTTGTGAACTGAATTGTCATAAAAAAAATATTAGGCAATCCCCCATTTTTGTATTTTTCTTTTGAAAAAAAAAAAAAATGGAGAATTCAGTCGTCTTTGGTAATGTGTACATAGTGAAAAAAGATAAATGATGAATAATAATATTGATTTTTAAATTCTGTATTATAGTTGTAATATAGTTTGAGTTTTAAAGCCACTAAAATTTTAATAAAAACTTTGATTCAACCAAAAAAAATAATTGTATAATTAGTTAATTGAGTGTACACACTTATTAAAGATAACTGTTTATATAATTACATAATTATTAAAAATTTATAAAAAAAGTCGTCTCCCCTTCTGCTAGGTGATATGTATATATGTTAATCATGTTTTTTAATTAATAATTATTTTTTTTTTTAATAAAATTATAAAAACACTTGTAATCACATGTATTTATATAGTAAAAAAGTGTTTAAATAGTGTTAATAATTGTAAAATAATCCATTTTTGTACTTAGACAATTAATTTGTATTTTAAATCATGTGAACAGAAAAAAAATTACAGAATTTTGTACATTTTTAGAATTTAAAATTTAGATTAAATTGTAAAAATGGATGAAATTGTTTTTAAAAAATAAAAGATCATAAAATGCGGTGGGGAGTAACGGTTTAGGTGGCCAAAAATTAAAAAAAAATGATCAAAATTCACTTTAGTGGCGTTTACAACTTGGCCTCAGACTGATGTAAAGTTTACTAAAAAAACAAAAAAAAAAACCTACATGATGTAAAGTGTAAATTCCATTTTGGTTGTATTAATCACCATTTTAAAAATAAAAATATAATTAAAAACTGTATAATACATGTGTAAAAATATCCTGTATATGAGCCGTTCTTTGAATTTAATAATCTGTAATTATTATATAAAAAGCAAATAACAAAAAAAATTAATATTAACATAATTGTAAACTATATTTGTATTTCTAAATTTGTTTATTTTCTTGAACTATTTTTTTTCTAATTAAAATATGAATAGCGTATATTTGCGTTTTTATTTTTGTTTACTAAGAAAGGGTAGTTTTCACCCTTTTGCTTGTGTAATTTAGTATGGTAGCTGGACGGGGATCACTTATGTTCACATACACAAAAAAATAAGTAAATTTATAAATATTATATTAATAATGGCTCTCTTTCTCCTCTTATCTCGTATTTCTCTTTTTAATTACGGCTGTATATTTATTAATTTGCGCATATAAACAAAAAGAAGTAAATAACTAAAACTATATATATTATATATATAAATATAACTAAAAAAGTACGGATCTGTTTTAATAAATGTATAAAAACAAAAATAATTAATTATGAATTTAGTTCTAAAGTAACAAAAAACTTTTTTCGAAAGTCGCATGCTAGTTTATTAATTAGATATACATATTTATAAATATTATATATATATAAATATCATATGTATAATAATGTATTTCGATTTTATTATTTTTTACCACAGTAGTATAAATAAAACTAAAAAATTTAAAAAATCATTTTATTGTCGTTTTATTATTGATCGAATGTTACATGTTTGTCCACTTTTTCATGTTTTTCATCCCCAACTAATGCAGGATAAGGGCAAGACTTGTTCAACTCTTCAATACCATATGGTGGTACTTTATAAGTGTGTTTTAACGTGCCTTCATATTCTTGTAAAACTTCCTCACGTTTCTTCTTCTCGTATTCCTCATCCACACCGGATTTCACATTATCCAAACATTTTTCCAAATCGGTTTTTTTCACCACCTTTCCAATAGAATCATGCTGTAACTTTTCCCTGTCCAAATTCTTCTTCAATTCCTCATCAACGTCATCATTCAAATATCCTTTATTGTACATATAGTTTCGCATATTCTCAATCACTTCGCATGGAAATTTACTTGGATTTGCTTGCATATAACGGTACACATACAAATCGGCACCAATGATTTGAAATCGTTGTGCAAACACTGTTATTGTACCACCAATTGTGAAATCAGATGGGTTGTAATAATCGGGATTCAATGGATCCGAACCTGGTTTTATCAACATGGTACTTCCCAAATATTTACCACCTTGTATTCCACTATTTCTAATATTTGGTTCGTAAATTTTACAACTACAATCTGATAACGAATACAATAGGATGAATCGTCTGATTTTATCCTCTGGATGGACACTGTCCATCATCATTTCGTAACGTAAATATTTATTTGCGTTTTGTATTTGACGCAGTACGTCTTTGCGTGGTGGTTTCGGTAAAAATGATAGCGTATTTTGCAAGGAATCTTCCAAACTACCAATACCATCATGTGGTGGTAATTGTTTCTCAATTTTCGGTTTTTCTTTTGGTTTTATCGACACATCAATTGGATCACCTTGATTCATACACAACGCTTTTTTGTAATAATTTCGCGTGAATTGATCACAATCGTACAAGAAAAATTTCCGTCCTAACGCGAAAATTGTGACACCAATTTGAAAATCGCTTGGATGGTAATATTCCAACACTTCGTCATCAGTTTGTTCCATATAGATGGATGGGAACGTTAAAGAACGATCGTTTAACATCTACATAACAAGTTTAATGATTACAAAAATGGAAAGTGTGTTGAGAAAAACATACTTTTGGTAGTTTAATTCGTCGTAAAAGCATTGGAAATGGATCACGTCCGCTATTCTTTTCATAAACTTCTTTAATAGAAACCGTATCGTCACTGAGAAAGTAGAGAATGTCGAATTTTCTTAATTCACCGTGTTCTGAGTCGCGATCATCCAAAACAGCATTAAACCTACAAGAAAACTACATGATTTCTCAGTTTCGTCAATATTAATCGTCAAATACTTTAATATTTTTCCATCGTATTCCAAATATCGTCTTAGTTTATCGTCTGCTGGTGGTGTTTTTGTGAAATTCATTGTCTTTTGCATTAATCTATTTTGTGTGTATGGATCGAAGGGCATTTCTTCAGCTTCGGTCATTGTCAATCCCTGACTGGCCATAAATTCTCTTGTAAAAGTGTCACAATCGACTATATGAAAAGCGATTCCGTTAAAAGCCACATCTTTACCAATAGCAAAGTCTTTCCAATGCCAATAATCGCCTGATGTTGTTTTTGGGATTTTGGCACGACGAATTAATCGTCCCTGATCTAAACCGCTATTTAATGTTCTCGGTTCCATAACAGTGATTGTATCATCTTCTAAAAAATAGATTATATTCACTTGTCGTATTCTATAGTGTTCCAATGGTGATTCGACGACCGATTGACGAAAAAATGCACGAAAAGTTAAACTTTTTTGGTCGTACAATACATAATGTGGTAAAAATTGTTTGGGAACAGTTGTACGTGTTCGTCCATATATTAAAGATGGATCAAATCGTACAACATCACTTCTGTTTGCATATTTAACTGAATCCTTTTCTAAATGACGTCCACCAGCACCACAATAATCCAATTTCGGATAGAAGTATCCGTTTATAATGTCGAATGTTTGTGATTTATTAAATTTTGTCCACTATATAATAAACGAATATTTATTTAAATAATCCATTTTATATGAAGACTTACTGTTATGTCGGTAAAATTAAATCCTGGTAGTTTTGGTAATTCTCCCATCCTGATAAATGTTATAAATCAATCAAAATATTGATTTATTAGTTGTGTTGCTGAGAAACCAATGCGCCAAAATTCAAATTTTAAATGTTTCTTATGTGCTACCTACATTATCGACATAATGCAAATTTTTAAATTTTATTGAAGATTTCTGCCATATCGGTATAGTGATTTGTTTCAACCGGTAATGTGTTTTTTTTTTAATTCATTAAATTTAAAACGAATTTAATTTGTTATCTTAAATTTTTTTGTTAGCTTTAAATCTCAATGTTAATTAAATAATGTCTGTGTCTGTGTCGAAAGTTATAAGTTTCCCAGCCACAACTCTACAAACACAAAACGATGGTAAAGTTAACCTCAAAAAATTCGATTTCTGTTTCTGTTAAATTTTAATAAATATTTAAGATTGTACAATATCTGGTGGTATTTTATCCGACAACAATCATTGTTGGTATGCGAAAGGTCCACATTTAGAAGTACGTAATTTGAAAACTGGACGATACGTTGGAACTTGGACGTTTGGACGTGTATTAAGAGATCCAAACGCAAAAATTATATGTTTAGAGGAACTCCCAAGCACCACCAACCGTTTAGGTATACTTGTAGTTGCCGTAGAATCATTATTTAGTGGTGGAATGATTTGCTTTTTCGATATATTTGGTTCGAGAGTCATCAAAGCAATACAAACCAACTTTAAAGTAATAAAAACTTATTTTTCTTTACGTAAAATTAACAAATTGTATCCAAACAGATCTCCAGTATACACATTTGCGATGCAGGATTGAATCAATTGAATTTCGCTGGAATTTTTAGTTGTTTTGATGGTATACTCGCTGTTGGATCCGAAGGAGGTGATGTTTTTCTCATTGATATTTGCCGCTCACAAATGAATAACACTTCCTGCCAAGTGAATGATGAAGTGTGTCCAAGTCAAATCATGATCTTAACACCTGAAGATATCTCAGATCTGAACAGTTGCAAATTGGCCAGTAGAAAAACTGGTGATCATGTTGCGATTCATTTGAACATAGTTTTAGATAGTCAAACTGAACATTTTACGTTAAAAAGTCCTAAAAATGAAGACATTATCCATGTAAATAAATCCGAAGTGGCCGTTAGTTCGCTTTATTACTGTCCGCAGTTGTTGTCGATTTTAATCGGTTATAATTTTGGTGCTTATCAATTGTGGAATTTAAACGAATTACAGTTGATATATACGTCACCAATATGCGAAGATCACTTACCAATCACTGATTTTACTATTCAAGAACCCGTCGACGATCCAAAAGCCTACTGTTATATTTGGGTGTCTTATAGTTCGCAACAACTATACCAAACCGGTTTACCATTCGTTGTAATGTATACAATTTATTATGAAACGAAAACGTTTGTTGAAAACTATGGTTGTTTGTATGAAAATTTTCAATATTGTTCAATGCGTCTACAAATTGATTTGTCGGAAGCAGTAAATGAACGTAAAAAAGTTCGTGGCGGTTGTTGTTTAGGTTTTCAATCAATTTCACGTACAATTAAACATAAACAAATGTGCGATGATTCTTTAAATGATACATTAGTTTTATGTGTAATCGGTTGTAGTTTGTGGTATAAAAAGGGTGAATTGCAATCATTTATGTTAGTTTTCGATTTAAATCAATGGTATAAAGAACAAATGCCGAGTACACCGTGTTGGCGTGATAATTATTTATTGAAAGTTAATATTAATGATTCGTTAAAGACAGTTTATTGTATTAAAATATTGGAAAATAGTTTAAGACAATTTATTGGTGTACAAAAATTAGAAGAACATTATTTACCAACATCGTTAAGTTTCGATTTCATATCATTACAAAATGATGCTGTATTTGTTAAAGTGAAAAGTGTGCATGAAGCATTTTTGGAGAAATTAAACGTGGCTGGACCGCTTTGTTTGTTACGTCCAATTGAATTTTGTGAAGAAATTGCAAATTTAGGCTTAATGCCTATCTTATTCGACTGCCCATCGCCGATACAATGTCTGAAAATTGAACAACAACGTGAATTGCTGTTGAATGTTGTATTGGAACAGAAATTAATGAGTTTTTTAAATCGTTGCGCACAAGAATGGTCAAATGGTAGCTTTTTATCATCCGGTTGTTCCATTGAGTTCTTAATTAATTGGGCATTTCAACGTACTGTTGTTTTAAAACAACAATCCGATCAATATTGTAAACAATTATTTGACTATTCAGAAATTAAATTGGATAATAATGCTAGTCGCATATTAAATAGTTGTATAAGACAATTAAACAGTTTAAATAGTTTTTATTCTTATGTTTTGAAGAAATTTGTACAATTTTTACCAAGTGTTGAAGTTGTAATTGAACAATTTAAATGTATACAGAATAATTGTCTTTATTTCGATGTTTTACAATGGTTTGTTAATGTTGGATTATTACCAGAATGTGATCCAAGTAAAACAGCTAGTATTTCTTATCGTGTTGAAGAATTAATCGACTTTTATACCGAAAAAAGAGCTAATTTACACTATTTTGGTGAAGAAATGGATAGTTTGTTGTTTATTGATAATTTAATTGCTAAAAAATGCGGCGGAATGGCTTTACAAAAACAGTGGCAAGAAGACGGAGGCAGCGGTTTATATCCTCCAATTTCATTTCAATCCGTTTTACGAACATATTTAATCGATGGATCAAATGCAGAAGAGAAACACTTATTGGTTACGTATTTTTTTCTGGATTTAGCTAAAATGCTCGATTGTAATCAACATGAAAAGCTTTTAACGTACTTAATTAAATTTCCAAATGTGTTTAATGTTAGTATGAGTTTAACAAAGCTCGTACAGGCGTTTTGGCAATTGGATCATGGCAATTATACTTGTGCTTTAGAAGAATTATTAAATCCAATTATACGGAATAGCGATTTTGAACAATGGCATCATTCTGTTGTGTTACGCAGTCTCTTACAACAGAATCAACAAAAATACGCATTACATTATATGCAAGTGAAAAAACCACCAATTTTAACAGAAAACGATATTTACACAGCAATTAGTTTATTCATATCGAATAAAATGTTAGATGAAGCATTCTATTTTCAAAAACATTACCAAAACGACAAACTTCTAACACATTTATTTAATGAATGCAATAAACATGAAGCAATACGTGATTTATTGTATAAAAATTTAAATACGAATGAGGAACGGGTGTTTTTCAATTATTTAAAAGATTTACAAGATCCAAAAGCAAACGATTTGCAAGTGTTTTATTTTTTGTTGCGTTCAAAATTTATTGAAGCTTTTGATGTATATGAAAGTTTTGAACGAAATGAAACGAAAAAGTATTGTAGAAATAGTGATCAAATTGTAAGAATATTTAAAAATTTAATGCCAAATATGAATCGAAATTTAGTTAATGTTGTTAGAAAGGAAAGAGTTAATTTGTTACCACAAAAAGTTGAAAGGCCGAAACCGCTTTCAGTTTTTGTAAAAAGTGGAAACGAACAAGTTTGTTACAAATCAACATTGTTTAATACGATTTTAACGAAAATCAATAGAAATTTCAATGAAAAAATGGATGTAACAACTGATGATGTGCCGTTTTTACGTGCACCAATTACAAATCAATCAGATATTAAGCAAACTCCAGTCGTAATCAACTGTAAAATCATCGACGATGATTATTCAACACCATCAAAACGTTTAAAACTCAGCCCTAGACAGCCAATTTCCAGTCCTAGTAAATCAATTGATTGTTCAATAAATAAATTAATGAATACGCCTATTGTTAAACGCCAAACTCCATTAATTCAGAACGAAAATAGCTGTACACCACAACAAAGTATTCTCAAAGGAAGTAAAATTGTCGATAAATTAACACCGTCCAGCTTTTCAGTGAAAGGACGTGATTCGTTACGAAGTTTAAATGTGCGTTTCGATGAGACTCCATCAAAATCACAACTGAATGAATCTGTTAAAACAGATTCATCGACTGAGGGCTCTGAAAATGTTTTTTATTCACCAGAAAATGTATCTGATGAAGTTATTCATTCGCCAAAGGGTCGACAATCGTACAAAAGGTCTTATACTGATTCAGTTTCGACGTCAAGTAGTCCATTAATTGGCATTTGTTCGCCGAAAGCTCGACCACTATTTCCGCCTAGAAAATCGTTAAATAGACAAGCTGTGGAAAATGCAATTCGTCACAATTTGTCGCAAACATCAACAATAATTACTGAAAAAACTACAGTTTCGGTCGTAACTGATGAAGTATCTTCTTATACGAAAGAAATTAGTGAAGTTAAAGAGGAAAAATCGATAACAAATGTATGTTCAGACACTGAATATTCTTGGGGTGACTTAACATATTCTGCTCCGTCGTGTTCGTCACCGGAAACACCATCGTTTATTAAAAATTTCAATAAAAAGAAACAAATCGATGAAAATAATGAAGAAACCAACGATTATGTATTACTTAAAGATATACCAATACAAATGGAGGTCAATAAAGAGGAAACTGTTGAAAATTTACCACAAGTGTACGAAGAAATCTCATCTGGTTCTGATGATATTGAAGGTATATGTAATAAAGAAGTGGAAAAACAAACTGATGATATATTTAGTGATTTGTATAATGATTTATCGAATAATGATTTCAATGATGATGTAATCGATACTGGATTGTATAGTGAACAAAATGTACAACAAATACACGATGATGTTATTGAAATTACCAGTTCAACAGAAGGGGAAAGCGATAAAGAAGAAAGTGATGATGAGGACGAGGAGATGGATAATAATACGAGTCGTGAAGAATCGGAAAATGATATGAATGATGGTTTTGTTTATGAAGAATTGACTGTGAATCGGGATGAAAGTGAAGAGTCGATGGAAGCGTTAACGTTCGATGATGAAGAAGAGTCGAATGTGTCAAGTAATGGAGAAATTAAGGAAACAAACGACGATGAAGCTGAAGAATTGAAGAGATCGGTGGCGGTGATAGTTGAAGAGCAAGAAGAAATTGTAGAACATTTTGAAAATGAAACGGAAGAACAGAAAGAACAAGACCAAGAAGAAATTGAAGAACAGAAAGGACATGATAAACCGGAATTTTGTGAAGAGGAGCAAATTACAGTAGAACAACTAGTTGAAAAACAAGATGAAGAAAATAAAACTCTTGCAGAAACTGCAGAAGTGGTGGAGGAACGTAAAGGTGATGAAAAATCAGAGTCTGATGATGAAAAACAAGTTATTGAACAACAGTCACTTGAAGAAAAACAACCGTTGAAACGTAGAACAAGAAGAACTAGTCAATTGTCAACAACTTCAGATGGACAAGAACAAGAAAATCAACAAGAGAAACCGTTGAGACGTTCAACTAGACGTACAAGTCAAATTTCCTTGACTGAAGACGAAAACACACCATCAACATCAAAACGTACTACAAGACAAGGTACTAGTCAAACATTTTCTACAGAAAATACTCCAATAAAGAAACGTGGACGTAAAAGTAGTCAAGAATTGTTAGAAGCCACTCCTCAAGTAACAAAACCAAGAAAATCGCGTAGTGCCAGCGTTGATGACGTGATTCAATATAAAAATATACTATTTGATGATGATGAATTTCCGGAAACACCAGAAATTCGAAAATCCGATGAAAGTAAGAAAAAAACGTATAAAAGAACTAGAAGTACGTCGAAAAGTGTGGACGATTATGAGAATAAGTTGTTTGATGAAGATGTATTGATTAAAACGCCTGTTATGTTGAAGAGGAGGACACGTAGTGCCAGTGTTGATGATATTAAATCTTATAAAACAAAAGCGAGCTTAAGAAGTAGTAGTGAAAAGAATAGTTCAAATGATGGAGTGAAAACTTATAGTAAAAAAAGTAAAGATAGAACTTTACCAGCGATTATAGAAGAAAATCAAGAAAAACCATATTCGGATTCGAGACGATTAACAAGATTGCAAGCTAGTATGTTGAAAGAGAATGAAGCAAAAACTAAGCCTTTAAAGCAGGAAGACAATGAAAAAAGTTCCCCATCACCTAAACAAGAAAATAGTCGACAAACTCGAGCCAGTTCGGTGGCTTCTGATGTGTCGAGAAAATCGAAACGTTCAGTGGAGAATAGTTCGATTAGAACAAGATCCAAATCGAAGACTAGTGAGGGTGATGAAGAACCGTTGGTGAAGAAATCAAAGGAATCAATTACTAAAATGTCCAGATCGAATTCAGTCAGTTCAGGTGAAGCAATGAAACTTTGTATTGTGAATTTTTTTAGTTATTTTCAATTGTTTACAGATGGTGGTGAGTCCTTCAGACGTAGTACAAGGAGCAGAAGTCGGCAGCCCGAAGATAAGCCGTCGACAAGTAAAACAAGTCAGAAAGATTAAATTTATTTTCTTTATTTCTTATATTATACAATAAAATATTATCAATAGAACTGGTTTTTATTTATTTCAAAAATGACAGTCCTTCAAAATGTGTTGTAATCTTTTTAGAAGTAGTAGAAGTCGTGGAAAAATTGCAGAAATTGATGATGATGATTCGGATAGTGAATATTTAATGGAGAATTTGGTGATACACAAAGTACAAAAAAAGTGTTTAAAAAAAGAAAAAAAAATCGTTATGAATGAATGTGAATTTGTCACGAAACCGGCGACACTACGCCGCCACAACAGTTCACCAATCGTTCAGGATGGCATTGTGAAATGTTGTTCATCATCAATACAGCCGAAGTTGGTGAAGGAAGTGTCAGTCTGTTGCAATATGCATCCTCATGAACTGCATGAACATCACCAACAATTTGAAAAGCAGGTGAAAAAGAAAAAGGATGCTGGCTCGAATACAGATCGTCCGACTAGTTTAATTATTCAAAATAAACAAAGTTATGAGATTGTGATGCCGGAAGATTTGGAGGAGACGATAAATGCTTTACGATATTCGAAGCCGCCGAGACGATTGCCTGGTTTTCCGGCAAGGAATGTACGTGATGTGGCGATTAAAAAGAAGAAAAAATCTCCGAAGCACGAAACATCTAGTACAAAAGGTAACGATGTCCTAGATGATTTCGTGAAATCACTTGTGGATTGCGGCGGTGATGATGGACACGACTGTATAGCGTGCAGAGACCATGCCAATACAAATGATGTGATGGATGGGAAACGAAATTTAAAATGGAAACTTATTATAAGACATCATCCGAAAAATTAAACAACTACAATTATCAGTTAAAAAAAAAATAAAGATATTTATTTTATATAAATATAAATTTACATCGACCAATACCACAAATATAAAGACAAAAAATTACACTATTACACATAATTATTAAAAAGTCTTTGTTTGTTTTCCATTTTATTTATTTCCTCTAATCATCATCTTCTGGTAAATCTTCATCAGTTGTATATTCAGAATCCTGGGCATCATTTACAGCTGGTCCTTCTTCTTCGGAATCTTCAAATTCCCATTGTGGATGTTTTGTTACTTCGGCTGGTGCTTCTTTAACATCCAATTTAATGTCTTTCTGTTGATCGAAACCTAAATAAGAATCGGAACGTAAACAAACTGTAAATGTGTACACTCCGATCCACATGGGGGCAGTAAACTGAAAATAAAAAACCAGTTACAATTTATTTATTTGCTTTAATAAAGACAATTACCTTTAATTGAACAACTTCTTTATCTACAAGACTAGTTAAGTGATAAGGTGCAGTCAATAAGGTTTTAGATTTCCTATCACTTATATAAATCCACCAATATTCCTGTTTATCGTGAGGAAACAGTGGACAATGCACTGAATGTGATTGTTTCGATTTACCTTCTAACGATTTTTCACGTTCGTGAATTTTACGAAACTTTTCCCATTCCTAAAAAACGGATTTACTATTTCATTTTTATATGAAAATGCAAATAATTACTTGATCGTCGTCTTCGTTGTTCGACTTATTCGCCGTATCATCTCCTGATGACTTATCATTCGTTTCAACGTCACTCTCATCCGTTTCATCCGTTTCTTCATCATCATTTTGCTCTTTTTTCACTTCTTTTGACTTCTTTTTTTCACCACTACCAGCCGATGGAGATGCTGTTGGTTGACTCGTACTAGCAACAACTTCTTCCACTTTTCTACTAACTGGTTTTGAATGTTTATTGACTTTTTTCGTTTTTCGACCACCACCTTTCTTCTGTTTCAACCATACCGGTCTTTTTTCAACAACTTCTTGTGGTGGTTGTTGTTCACTATTTTCCTTCTGTTCACCATCGATACCATTTTCTGTAATTGTATTTTCACTGATTGTATCATCGCCAAACAATGTACTCATATCTCTGCGTATTAATGTTGCTGTTACGGTAACAATTGCACCTGCTGTCACCTCTTTCGGATTATCATCGTCCATTACTTCACATTGTACGTGAAAATCAACGTACGGCATTTTTCCCAACACTTTCATCACATCCTCATATTCTGAATCGCTTAAATTACGCAACAAACTACGTCTAACATCGCCCTTTAATTGTGCATATTGTTGTAAACTTTTTATTTGCTTTTTCTTCGCTGTGAAATGCTTTAAATTTTCTTCATCAATGTAGGGTAATTGTAAAAGAGGTGATTTTGTATTCCACAAACCTTGTACGATCATTGGACACAGTTTCATGCAATTTTCTATTGTTTCAATGCTTGGTAAACCACTCATTCTCTTTGCGTACACTAACAATATCAATTGATTAACACAATTAACTTGTTCTTGTATCAAATACGGACATTTTCCAATAATATATCTTTGATCTAATTCCAACGTTGGTGACTCTAATGGTATTCTTGATAAATGTGCATGTATTAATGCACGTGCCTTTATACTATACACATAACATAATGGATTTTCCCGATTTTTTTCACTTAAATTTGGTAATTTTTTTATCAATGACGGCATTTCCTTATTATCCGATACACGTTCAACAATTTCCGAATTATACCGACGATCAAATTCTAAACTGGCACCTAATATCATAATGACACGTTTCAAAGCCATATTCGGTGTTTTATGAAAGAAATAATAATACATTCTTGTTGTTTCTAATAAAACTTGATCGCCCGTAAATTTTATACTACGATACCACCATGTTCCAACCACAACTGGCAAAACGACCATAAAAACAAGAGCGTACAATCCTAATACCCAAACGCTGTTCTCTTTTTCGACAATCCACGATGGCAAAGCAATGCCAAAACTCATTGCACTTGGCCCATCTGGGTTTCCATAACGTTCCCAATTTTTACGTGCCTCTTCATCGGTCAAAGCTTGATAAGCTTTCGATAATTTCATAAATTCTTGTTCATTGCCGGTATCTTTATCAGGATGTAAAACTAACGATAATTTTCTGTAAGCTTTCTTAATTTCAGCCTGACTAGCTGTTACAGAAACACCCAGTATTTCATATGGATCAAAATTTGCCATTTCATAATCGAATTGTGACACTTTATATGCAAGAAATATTAACACAACCCAACCACTGATGATTGTTAATTTTATAAGAAAATTTCTGGGACCTTGCCATGGTTTGGACTTTTTTAAATGTTCTTTTTTCAATTGACAACCTCTACAGCGACATTCTTTCTTCTCTTCTTCCGGATCTTTAACAATTTATGTTAAGTAAACACGTTATTTTATAAATTCGAATATGTACTAACCTCTCTTCTTTTTTCTTGGCCAATAATAAAATGTGGCTGGTATTAATATTAAAGCTAAAAAGGATAGCAAGAAATAGAAGAATGTACCACCATTTTCATCGTATTGAAATTTCTTGCTCATGTTTAACTATTTTTAAATATCTTCCGATATATATTATATCAATTTCTACGTGTCAAATTTTAAACATTAAATACTATATTTAACCTCAAAAATGGAGTGTTTCACAGTGTTTCATGATGCGATTGCGTTGGGCCACGTTTGTCTCTATGGTCTCTACACTGAGTCGCGGAACGGCTATTCTAACGGGATTTTGAGGATGTGGCGACACATTTTTTTTTTATTTTAATGATATGCACAATTACAATACTTACGTGATTAGTGAATAAGTGAATTATTGTACTAATGTTAATAATTTCAATTTGTTACTACAAAGATAAAAATAATTCATAATAATGTTCATAATAAATCGAATAAATATTTGTTGATTTAAAGCAAATTGTATTATTTTTTTTCTCAAAATTTTATAAACAAATCTATTTAAATTGAAAAAAACATGAGGTGCCATCTGACAACGAAATGCACAATCTACTAACGAAAAAGCCATTTTTTTACAGTTTCCTTAGTAAAATACATTTGAACTACCGGAAACTTATGGAACCCTCTAACGCATTTTACTAGAATTAACGAAACTCTACTTCCTTTTATATGGCGGACGTATCATCCGCTCGTTGTGTATTTTCAATAAAAAATTAGTTTTAAGTAAAAACATGGTGAGTTAATTACTTCGTAATACCTTAACGAAATATTTAAATTCTATTTAACTTAATTCCATTAAAAAATTCATTACAATGTTTACATTTTCAATAATTTCACTCGTATTTGTTGACCACGTGTATCACCATATTTTTATGAATATATTTTAGTCGTTTTCAACGGCACGTCCGTTGGTGAGCGTTTATAATGAGAAATCCGAAGAAGTAAAAGGGACAACAATTGCATTGCCGGCCGTATTTAAGGCCCCAATACGTCCAGATGTCGTCAATTTCGTACATCAGCAAGTTTCCATGAACCATCGTCAGCCCTACTGTGTTAGCGATAAAGCAGGTACAAATAAAACAAGAAAAATCAATTCATGCACGCAATAATGTCCAAAGTCTTTCAACATTAATTTGATAAGAGTTTACCGAATGCGTGCTAAATAATTGTTGACGATTTTAAGGCGTTCTTTTCTTCCTCTATATTTTGACTGGAAAAGGGCAATAATCGTCTTACAAAACAATTTACATTTACAAAAAACAAACATTTTACTATCGTTTGATCAGGTCATCAAACATCTGCCGAATCATGGGGTACCGGAAGGGCTGTTGCACGTATTCCGCGTGTTCGTGGCGGTGGTACACACCGTTCTGGTCAGGGTGCATTCGGTAATATGTGTCGTGGTGGACGTATGTTCGCCCCCACAAAACCGTGGCGTCGTTGGCACCGGCGTGTGAACATCAATCAACGTCGCTATGCTCTTGCATCTGCTGTTGCTGCATCTGGTGTACCGGCTTTGGTACTCAGCAAGGGACACGTTGTTGATCAAGTGCCAGAACTACCTTTGGTAGTGTCAGATAAAGTATCTGAATTGACGAAAACCAAACAAGCTGTGCAATTTTTGAGGAGAATTAAAGCATGGGCTGATATTCAAAAAGTAAGCAAAACAATACGTTATTCGCCTTATGAATTATTTTCGTGATGATTTGCTTTTGGTCCGTGTTTATGATGTATTTATGATCAAATTTTACAAAAGCACTGATAATAAACGCATTAATACCACAGTAGTAACGCTTTTAAGCAAACTTTAATATTTTTTTTGTGTTATAGGTGTACAAGAGTCAACGTTTCCGTGCTGGTAAAGGTAAAATGCGTAACAGAAGACGTATTCAACGTCGTGGACCTTTAGTTGTATACCACAAAGATAATGGTTTACGTCGTGCCTTCCGCAACATACCAGGCATTGATTTAATCAGTGTGGAAAAATTGAATTTATTAAAATTGGCACCTGGTGGTCATGTTGGACGTTTTGTTATATGGACAGAGTCTGCTTTTCAACGTTTAGACAAATTGTTTGGCACATGGAAAACACCATCAAAGGAAAAGAAGGGCTACAATTTGCCACAACCAAAAATGGCTAATACTGATTTATCTAGATTGTTGAAAGCCGATGAAATTAAACAAGTTTTACGTAAACCACAGTACGTAGTCGATTTTTTTTTAAAGTTTTTAACATTTTATGTTTAAATGATGAAACAACCTTATTCAGAGCATTGGGTTCTGAAGTTTCTATGTTGATTCGTTGACACCTGACTTTATTATTGATTTAATTTCTGTTTTCAATATTGAATTGGATGTGGTTTTGATTTGCACTCGTTTTTTTATTACAGAAAGAAGGTTGTACGTCGTGTACGTCGTCTCAATCCATTGAAGAATACGAAAGCACTATTACGTTTGAATCCATATGCTGCTGTATTGAAACGGAAAGCCGTATTAACAGCTGAAAAACGTAAATTGGCCAGAGAAGAACTTTTAGCCAAAAAACGAAACGTAAGTTAAAAACAACTAAAAATGTTTATAATATTTATATATTTTGTTCGTGATGACTTAAGCTTTTGGTCCGTGTTTATGATGTAATTATGATTTGATTTACAAAAGCACTGAATAATGTCGGAATTTTTGAAAGAATTATGTTTTGAAAATTTTTTGCTGATTTAAAATTGTCTTTTCTAGATTACATTACCTAATTCGCATCCAGTTGTAAGATCAGCAAAATTACAAAAGCGCAGAAGGGAGCAAATATTGAATGCAAAGAAAAATAAACCGAAAAAAGTTGCTGGAGCTAAGAAACCGGCACCAGCTAAAAAAGTAGCGCCAGCCAAAAAACCAGCACCGGCTAAAAAATAAGACGGTTTAGCATTGTATTTATGTATTTCATTTAATATTTTTTACATATTGACTAATGTTAAACCAGTTTATTTCTAATAAAATGGGAATTATTAAGACAATTGATGTGTTTTAATTTAAATACGTTTTAATTAATGTTTTCAGTTCGTCATTGTTCAATTCGGCTGGTAATATTTTAAAAGTTGGCTGAAGTTTTTCAAAATTAGCTTTTCTATTTGTTTGCAATTTTTGTTGAATTAGAAATTCAGTTTCGGAACTAATTTTGCACATTCTCAAATCCAATTTTCGCAATGAAGTATTAAATTTGAGGGCATTTAAAATGAATTTACCAATATCCTAAAACAAATTAGTTAATAATTGCAAATTTTAGTGAGAATGTGATAATTTTCACATCTTTTAAATGATTATTGGATAAATCAAGTTCTTGTAACGTGTTATTTAGTGTTAACATATCGCAAAATTCTAATTGATGTGTAAATCCGCATCCAGCTAGTTTTAAATTCTTCAAAGTGCACGCAAAAGCCACATATTTCATTAATAAAATACCCCCTTGATCGTAAATGTCATTCAAACGAAGGTCGATCTCATTAATTTTGCACTCTTGTTGGCAAATAGCTAGACCTAATGCCCGAATTCCTTTCGCACCTTTAACAAAAAACTAGTTAAGGGATTTGAATATATTATTTTAGTATTTTTCAACCGATTTTATTATTCTGTAAGAAGAGATTAGCAAGCGGTTGATGTAGAAAGAAATTACAAAGCGCTAAAACACCATTATTCCCTATTTTACAATGAGAAAAGTCCAATGTTTTTATTGTTGTATGTTTGTATAAGGCTTTCAAAATTATAATTAGCTTGTCATCGTCAATATCGGTGTTTGTAATTCTTAAAATCTGTAACCGAAGCTTTTCTAAACCTTTTGCAAGTAACTGAATGTCTTGGAAAGTTGTTTGAAGAATATTCCATGAAAAATTTTCGCCAACATACGTCTAAGAAGTCAAAAAACTCCAAATTATTTATAGGTATTAAGTTTTTTATACAGAGAAACCTGTTTGAAACAAAGTGATAACTCGTTAATATTCTCCAAGCCCGCTAATATACCATTCAAAGGCACTCGATTTGGCGCAATTGACGAAAACTGTAGCTGATTTAAACACAATTTTCGTACAAATGGTCCACACAGGTCGCACAACTCTTTAATTTTTTCCGCATCGTAATCTTCACACCTTAAATTTTCCAAATACTCTTTTACGTGCGTTTCAATATAACATTCTTTCCAAGTGCGGCTTGTTTGCGTCTTCAAACTCGATCTTCTTGAAGAATTTGTACTGAAATTCGTTCTAACAATAGAAAAATTCACATCAACTTCTTCATTACAATGTTTCGGTGTTGAAAGTGTTGGCCAACGATTTTTAAAACACTTTTTCCAATAAATGTCATCATTTATGCGTGGTATTGTTAATGAAATTGGTAAATTTGTTGATAAAAGATCCAAAAGATGGTTTCTATCGATTGGTGATTGGATTTCATCCAATATTGGTTTGTCTGCAAATAAATTCCTGCATAATAATGCAAATATATATCATAAACAATGTATGAAGATGTTCAAATGAATTATTTATTAAACATTTGCGGTCAATTCCAAGGAAATTTCAAATATTTTCAAGTGTTTTTTAAATATCAACGAGTAATTACGTGTTTTTAGCACTTAATTAAGATAATTGTGTATATAACTTAATCCGGTATGGCTTCTTGTAATTGTTTTATTGCCTTGAACTTGATGTTTTACCTTCCCAATTAGTTGCCAAACATTCAACACAAATTTCCTGTAGGCTTTTCGGTTGTCCACCATTTATATTATCAAAATTACAACTAACTATTTGATTATTTAATACAAAATCATCATTTAATTTGTAAGTTTTCAATGTATTTGTTGAGACAGTGAATGGTATACGCATTTTCTTTTGACAAACTACTAAATAGTATCGATTAAACTTTAATGTGGAAAAAATGAATCCGGTTCATTTTTTAGTTCATATAGTTTAGCATAAATTAATGAATTCATGGGAATTATAGCCATATACAATAAATTTAGAGACCATGACTCACAAAGTATTCACCCATTTCGTGGAGACGTCATATTAAAAATTCATATTCGCCAAATCGGGTAGAATAACATTTATACAAATGTTTATTAATACATTTAACCTTCACTTATACCTACTTTTGTGATGCAATTAAAACGTTTTAATGTCGCATTATGTATGAAATATATGTTATTTGTTTAAGGGATTCCCTTATAAACTAATAATTAATTAATCCATCTAATTAGCTTATGACGAATCGGTATTTTGTTCCTTTAGCTCGACGAATCGAATGGTTCCGGTTGAAGAAAGGCGCATTTATTTTCTTTCAAATTTGAGACATTTTTACAAAAAAAAAACTTAAAATCGGTTTTCCCAAATAAATCAACTGTCTAATTAGTTTGAAGCTCATTAATCTTGAATAGATTTGAACTTTTCAATTTCATTCACCGCAAAAACTATATGAGATTTTGTTGTCTCTTTCCAAAGCCTGAAAACTTGTTGGATTCCTTTTTGATACACCTGGTCTCTTCATCATCATATATAAACAGTGTTGTGTATAACGAATCGCGAATTAGTTAAAGAACTAAACTTGATCAGTGAATACACAATAAGATTTTTTTGACCATGAAACATAAAATGAATTTATATAGTTCTATTGTTATTGTCGTTTTAATAATAAGTTCGTGTAAGTGATATATGTTGTGTAAAAATTGTAATTTGAATTTATAAATTTAATCTTAATTACAGCTTATGGATATGGTGTTAAAGATGGCAGTTACAGTGGTAGTTATAGTAAGTTTATTTTGAAAAAAAGTTATTAAATCGTAAAAAGGATATAAAAAATCGTGCATTAAATATTTTAAAAACAATGAATAATTTGTTTGTATGGGAAATTCCTTAATTAATGATTAGAATTAATAATTGCATTGCAAATTTTTAATGATTTTTCCATAAATGATCACAATATGGTAAATATAATTATTTGTTGTTGTTTAACAAGTTCGTGTAAAAGATTTATTTTATTGATTATCACTTAATTTGAAATTTAAATTTTTACTTTGTTTTATTGGTTGCATATCTTTAAAAGTAAATTTGAATTTTTACAGGCAGTTCTTCAGCCTCTTCACATTCTGCAGCTTACAGTAGTTCAAGTTCCAGTTCTTATTCTACCAGCGGTTCATATTCTGGCACAATCCCAATTACAAAATTCAATGAAATCGAAGGAACTAAGCCAACTGTTGATTTTAGCACGAATTTGGCTAATTCAGGAGCTTTAGCTGGTAGTGGTGCGATTGCTAGCACTCAAAATAATCCAAATGGAGCTTATGGAAGTGTTGGAGGAAATATTTCAGCTGGAAAAGCATCCTCTGGAACGGGTTCATTAAGTGGATGTTGTAAAGGGCCATTTCCAGGACCGAAAGGAAGTATTTACGACAGTAAACCAGCTCCACCAGGTGGTGGCGGCCCTTCTGGAATCGTTTCGGCACCAGTTGGTGTTAATAAGCCAACACAAGTTTATCAACCAGCTCCAATATCTAGCAGTTCCATTAATACAGTGGTTCCTGGAAGTTCGCAAGCGATAGCTGCAACTTTTCCTGGTCCTAGTGGAAGTATCCATTCCAGCAAACCAGCGTATGCAGGCGGTGGCGGCGTAGCTGGGGCTGTTGCAAGTGCAGGCGCATCTTCTTCAGTAATTCCAACACAAAATCAACCGTCATATGGAGGTTACCCATCTGTGAGCGGTTCGAACGTAAACACTGGCGGTGCTCCAACAGTACCTGGAAGTTCGCAAGCTATTGCTGGCAGTTTTCCAGGTCCTAGTGGAAGTATACATGCCAGTAAACCAGCCACTAACTACGCACAGACAAATTTACCATCGAATTATCCAACTTATGGCAGTAACAACGTTATTGTACCGTTACCAACTCCCGCAAATCCTTCCTATTCCAATAATGTAAACGCTGGTGCTGTTTCTGGTGGTTTTCCAAGTCCTAGTGGCAGTATTCACCCCAATAAACCGGTTTACAGTCAAAATACACCATACACAGCGGGCTCGACAGTAACAGCTGGAAGTAGTGCGATAGCGGGAGCTTCCAGCACAGCTTCTTCATTACCTGGACAGATTTCAAAAGTTCCATCTTATGGAAGTACTACTTCGACAATTCCCGAATCGATTTCAAGCGTTACAAACACTATTCCAGCAACAATTTCAACTGCAAGTACAATTCCTAGTTTTCCAGCGACATCCAATGGTCCATCTTATGAAAATGGGACACCATTAGGTCCAATTACTTCTAATAAACCAACAATTGTGGCTTCATCTGAACCAACAGCTCCTGGAAACTATTACGAAAAACCTGTTTACAGTGATTTGCCTTTTTATCCACCTTTGGGAACATATCCACCATCTTATTCTTTGCCTTCTGCTGCTGCAACACTTCCAAGTAGTACCACTACTGGATCTACAAGTACTACTCAAACGCATTCTGGAGCTTATGGAAGTGTTGGTTCATCAAATATCGATATTGGAAGTGGATTACATGAAGGAAGACCTTCTGGAGGACAAATAACCATTGGGGGAGGCTTACAAGAAGGTTCCGGCCAAACCACAAGTACTACAAGTACGAATCAAGGGTATTATGGAAACGTTGGATGCAGTTTTAATCCTATTAAGCCTGGAAGTGGTTGTAATTCACCTTCTGGAGGTAAAGTTACCATTGGAGGAGGACTACAAGAAGCTAATCGACCATTGAGTAGTACTGCAAGTACCAGTACAATTACAAACGAAGGAAATTATGGAGGAGTTGGTGGCCAAATCACCATTGGTGGTTTGCAGGAAGGTTCTACCGGAAGTTATTCACCAGCTACAGTTGGAGGCAGTTTGCAAGAGAGTGTACCATTACCTAAGGAAGATTTGTTGCCACCTTTACTCTCTTCAACGAATAAACTCCCTTATCAACCAACTTCCACACCAATAAATCAAAATTCTTACAATAAACAACCACAAACTGGCATCATTTTTGTGAATAATGATCGTGAAGACATATTAGAGTATCCAACATCTGGAGAAGTTGGTAAACCTGGTGAAGAAATCGTTTTTGAAGACATTCAAAATGCTGGAAGACGAAATAATTACAATCCGAATGGATATGCGACTGGTCAAGTTACGATTTTCAAACCTGATGGCTCAATTTCTTCGGATAAACCGGCTGGATGCCAATCTGGTGGCTGTGGTAATGTTGGCTTAACTCTTGGACAACTTTTTATACAGAAACCAGATGGTTCAATCGCCGGTTCATCAAGTGGTGTCAATTCCGGATCATATGGAGGACAAAACACGTACATTTCTTCGTTTGGTTCGATTCCAAATGGAAAAGAAGGTGTTTCAGCTGGTGCTTTAAGTAGTGCGGGTTTGTTGGGTCATTTGTATGGTAAAAATGGTTATGGAGGAGCTTTTGCAAAGTCCGCTGCAAGTTCATTTGCCAGTGCATCAAGTGCGTATTGAATGAAAATGTTTCCATTTTCAATTTGAGTTTATTGTGTTTTTTACAGGTTTCGCATCTGCCAGTGCTAGTTCTGGATCATATGCTGGCCATTATTAAATAAATATGTGATCTATATTTTATTTTTGTATAATTTTAGTAAATAATAAACGATTTTGTAATATTTTGACTTTGTATTCTTCAGTGTTGCGTTTAAATGATGATGCTGAAATTTATAATAATAAACAGTAAATTAAATAAGCAGTTTTAAATAAATTAAACACACTGTATTTCTGTAATGGGCTAGTTGCACATTTTTTTTTATTTATTCGTTTATTACATAAAGTTTTCCTGATTTTGAAAATGTACTTACTTTTTTTCTACGTACAACAGTTTTTCTTAAAAAAAATTTTAAAGTCGCATTTTGACGATTTTAAAGAATTTAATTACGTCACTAAGTTTGACTGTTGATTGGCTGTTATAGTCGAATGCATTGATGCCAACACACTGATTGGCTGTTGTAGTCGATGTTGATGGCGGTGAAAAATGTACGTTTGAAATGAATATGGTTTTTTAACTTTTAATAACAAATTAAGGAAAAAAGATAAAAATCTGAAAAAAATATTTTAAGGGTTTTTTAACACGGTCTATCGATTTCTGAAGTCAAATTTCAAATCCCTCGCTCATGCAACTACCCCATTAAATTAAAACTAATATATTTTTTTCATATTTCAGTAGAAACACTTATATTTTTTAACTTTCTGTTAAAATTTTATTATTCTACTCGTAATGTAGTATAAAATTAAAGTGTTTTATAGCCCATTATACTATTAATTATATTCATGAGGAAATTAAAAGTGAATTTCTTAAACGTGAACCTTGACAGAGATTTGAAGTAATTTTTTAATCTATTAAATAATTTCAAGGTGCAAGTTATTTCCGATTTTAAAATGAAGTTAAATATTATTCAAAATAGAGAAGATTGAATAGAGAATTAAGTACCTATATGTTGAATCAT
Source organism: Oryzaephilus surinamensis (assembly GCA_004796505.1). Taxonomy (NCBI): domain Eukaryota; kingdom Metazoa; phylum Arthropoda; class Insecta; order Coleoptera; family Silvanidae; genus Oryzaephilus; species Oryzaephilus surinamensis. Next base: position 10,116 of record SSSI01008586.1, on the reverse strand, counting down.
TTCAAATTTAAAACAAAATTCTACACTTTTATTATAGTACATTATTATTTATTACAAAATGTAATTCTTATTGCATTTTAAAAATATAATAATGCATTGCACGTAAACTAATTAGAATTTGTTTTTTCGCTACGAAGATGTCTTTTTTTTGTAAAAGCATTCAGCCTCCATAATTCGACATTGATCTTAAAACAGCATCTAATGACTTTTGTTGTTATTAATCATAAAAATACTCTTATGGAGTTAGAAAAAAGCACCATTAGTAATTATGCTGTTTACAGTGTTTGACTTTGAAATTATGAAAGTGATGTTTTCTTTTGTAATTAAGCTATTAAAGTGGCGAATGATTAAAGGCTGATCTCTAACATTATGGAAAGAAAAATAGAACAAAAGCCGGAATTGAAGTATAATTAAAAATTCCCTTAACCAGGGACCATAATTGAATTAAAAATGTCAATTATTGCCGTTTATTCTGAAAACTGTAACTTGAAATGAAAAACCCCGCATATTTTATGAAAAAAATTAAAAATTTTTCGACATTAAAAAATTTTTTTCTTCAAATGGAAATTTTTCAAGTGCCAATTATGGAAAAACTACTAGTCCAAATTTAGTTCTGTAGACGAATTTATATTTATTGGGCCCATTACATTAAAAAATATAATATTTATTTAGGTAACAAAATGTCTGTTGTTGAATTTTTGATTAAGCTTTATTCATGTGCAAGTCACTTACATGCAAATTTTTAAACAGTTGCTATTTTGTTTCTAGTACAGCTAGAAACTTCTATAAAAATCAGTTTCTAAAGGAACGTTGGGAAAATGTACTGGTGAAAATTCATTAAGATTCGTCCATTAGTTTAAGAGAAATAGTCATGTAATGTTTTTCAATTTGAAAAATTTTTTTGGTTTAACTTTAATTGCAAATTGTGGCCAAACTACAAATGCCAGTAGACAACTAACACCGTAATTGAATTTATCTCGACCATTTCCATTAAACAGAATAGCCGTTTTGTCGAAATTTGCAAAAAATTTTTTTCGAGAAAAATAAACGACTGAATCGATAAAAATTTTGTTTCGATAAATTTTTTTGAAAATCACTCGTTTTAATAGATTTTCGAACAGTTCATCCATTGAACTTTGAATATTAGTTTTGTTCTACGATTAATATTTTTCATTTCCTGAGCACTTTTATAAAAACTTGCTCTTTTTTTGTTGGTTAGTTGGAAAATGCACTATATATAAGTTTTCTCCTGTGATAGATATTTCAAATTTAATAAATGAATTATAAAGTCTATAGATGTGTTATTAATTCGTGTATTATCAAGAAAAAACTGTGACTAATAAATTTTCTATGAACGTTTAAAAACGGGGGAAAATTTTTTATCAAAAATTTACAGGATTTGACATACTAATAATGTCCAAGTTAATAAGAAACATCACCAAACACGGCTAGATTTGCAAAATTTAAATTTTCGACCCCCAAAATCACGAAAAAACTGAATAAATTGAAAAATTCAAAATCGATTTTTCTGAAAACTGTAACTTGAATTCAAAAACCCTGTATTATATGTACGTATATATTTAACTTTATTAGGGTGTCCTTAATAAAAAACAATCATTTACCTAATTCAATAAAAAAAATTTTTTCGATTATTTTTTCTTTAATTTGTATTATAGTTACGTGTGCATGATAATGTGAACATTATTAAATTAATAAATAATAAACAAGCCCAATAAGTTAAAAAATTAAAAATCGTATTTCTACGAGATCGCATTCAATTGTACAAATTTTGTACAAATATAAAAATGTCTATGATTTATAATGAAAATTACATTTCCTTATTTGTGGCACAGATTAATCGATGCACTTTATAAAACAAGTCGATTAAATCATTTAATAATCCTTTTAAATTTATAGACCATTTACTCTATTTTAAAGTAAAGTGAACGTTAATACATTTTAGTAATTTATTATTATTGATTGATGAAAAATTATATAATTTTCATAATACGAAAATGTATATTATAAATGAATTACAAATTGTGTTTTAAAAAAATACGAGTACATGTACTTGACAAGACTTTTATCTATGAAATCAGTGTAAATTAATTGTTTACCAACGAAATTAAGTGAGTGAAAATATCAAGGCTAAAAAATTCACGCTTTTAATATAATAAACCATATATACGTATATAATATACAAATTTCATAGCTTCTCCGCCATAAATTAATTTTAATCCAACATGTTGAATATTGAAGAAAATTTTTTGTTTTATTGATGATATTAATAGAAAATTTCGTTATTCATTCATTAAATTTCATAAGAACCCACATTTAAACAATATAATATACTACAAAATAAAATAAGTAAATAAAAATAAACATTCTAACGTTGTGTTTTCATCATATTATGATAATATTACAAGTTTCTAATGCAGTCCAATTGCACTTTTTTCTAATATAATTATATCAAAGATTGCTCAAAGCTTCTTAAAAATTAATAGATAGTGCATTTAAGATTTGTGTAAGATGACTCTATTATTTAAAAGTAAAAAATACATACTGAGCAGTAGATATTTATTTCAATATATTTTTCCTTTCACTTAAATTAAAATCATTCTCTTTGGCCAGTTTTTTCTATTCTTATTAGATTCAAATGTATACCATAATGTACACATATATTGTGTTTTATTGTTTAATTTTTCCACCACACATTTATCTCTTTTCAACTTGAATACAACGATTATTTTTAAGTAGATATAGAAAAGGACCCATTAAAATTGCACCATCAGCAACTTTTCGTAATTTTCGTGCACAAAACCATCGCAATTACAAATTATAATGCTTTTGTTGTATACCAAATTTCAAGAATATATTTATAATAAAATTTTGCAAGTATAAAATTATTACATGAATAATAAAAATATGCTTTTTGACCTAAAATTTCAAGTTATTTTCATGAATAGTACATATTAAGGACCATTAACTTCCTTGTAATTAATAAATAACTTTTGATGAAAAAAAACATTCACTTTTAACTGAGATGAACCGGAAATTGATTTAATTTCAAATAATGGTGAATGCGCACCAAAGAAAAAATTAATTAAAAGATGTCTTTTCCCTTCATCTTTTTTTGTCAACAACATAATTATCTTACAGAAAAAATTTTAAACTAATCTTATGACCTAACAGGGCATGATAACAATATTTATTGTTTAAAATTTAATTACATTTCAGAATTTCAGTAAATGGTTAATGCAATCATTGTAATTTTAAAATGTGCATAATAGTAGTGAGTGTGAGATTCGCATCGTATATACATATATTTAAAATATACGTAATAATTTTGTTTGTGTTTATTTGAGGGATTTTAGAAAGGGGGGTTTTACGCCAAGGATTAAAATACCATCTAAGAGAATACATATAAAAGTCCATCAGTTTGTCCAATAAGTCAGTCACCTTTAATTCTTATAATCATGAAGGTATATTTCAATAATTACAAATACATATTATTTGTTGGAAATTAATTGTGTTTTTTTATTTTTACGTACTTTAGGTGTTTGTTTGCCTTTTGGCGGCGGCTGCATTCGCCACTTTTGCTGAAGGTACAATACGAGTAAAATAAAAAAAAATAACACAAATAACAAAATTTATGTTTCAGCTGGTTATTTGAGTGGCGGAGGCGGTGGATTTGGAGGTGGTGGTGGATATGGTGGCGGAGGTGGATGGAGATCCAGTGGCGGATGGAAATCTGGCGGGGGAGGAGGTGAGAAACGGCAATATCTCTTCAATATTTTTCCTTAAATACGATTTTTTTTGTCTTATAGGCTATGGGGGCGGTGGAGGATATGGCGGCGGCGGCGGTGGATGGAGATCAGGCGGTGGTGGAGGTACGGAATCAAAATTCAACAGAAAAACCAAATCACAGTGATGAATAATTTTCGTTTTTTGATTTGTTTTTACTATTTCAGGCGGCTTTGGAGGCGGCAGTACCGTGAAAATCATCAAAGTCATCGTACCCAGTAGCGGCGGTTACGGCGGTGGTGGTGGCGGCGGATACGGTGGAGGTGGCTGGAAATCTGGAGGAGGAGGTAAAATGCCTTTTCAACAAAACTAAATTTTCTTTCACACAAAATGTTTTCCGATAGGTTTCGGAGGTGGCGGTGGATACGGAGGAGGTGGATGGAAATCCGGTGGTGGTGGATTCGGAGGCGGCGGCGGATATGGTGGCGGCAGTGGCTGGAGATCCAGTGGAGGTATGGAAGAACAATAAACTTTCATAAATTCAGGACTTTAACAGTCATATCTGGTTTTTGTTTTGTTTAGGTTGGAGCAGTGGCGGTGGTGGCGGTGGTTGGTGGTAAACAACCAAAAAAATCTAAATAAATCATCCACACACACACATATTATATATTCTTCATTCAAATTCCTCTCAATAATATTTATCTGATCTATCATTGTAAATATTTCTGTATAAATTAACAATAAACGTATTTTTTTAAACTTTTTATAAAGTGTTTATTTTCATATTATTGTATATAAATATATATCAGATTTTACGCAATTTAATTATTATGCAATTTGTTCATCTGCTCTTTTATTACGCAAAATACCAGTAAAGTTCACATTTATGTTGTTGAAATAAATATTAATATATTATGTATATCTATTCTATATGGAATTGCGTAATAATTTAAGCGAATAAATTGGAGGTGCATGATTTCAATTATTGTTCTGAATTAAAACAAATACAGTTGGGATTTCACAACCATGGGGCAGTTATAAGTAACAATCCATCTGGATTTAAAGCGCACAATGCCATATTTGAATTTAATTGTGTGGGCAATTTATAATTTCGCGAGATTTTCATATTTTTCCTTGTATTACATACAGTTTCATTATGAATTGCACTAACTTCAATGTAACCATTATTATAAAGGACACAGTTTATATCAGCAGCATTGAAACCTCTTGCATCAATCAAAATCTGTAATAGTTATGCTAATTCTGGCCGTAATACAAATTATAGGGGCTATTTTAAATAATAATTTAAGTTTCAAATATACCTCGAACCTATCTGGATGGAAGAAAACACTGTCCATTACTGGTACAGTACGTTGATTTAATATTTCAAATGAATTATTTTATTGAACCATATTTAACACGAATATGAATAAATACTGAAATTTATTTATGACAAAAGTTTTTCAAATTTCAAAAATTTGTTTGTAGATATGCAACTAAACAAACTTTAGTTATAGTTTTGGTTACTTTTTGTTTTGTTTTTGGATATTTATCTTTCTGCGTGGGTAGAGCTTTAATCCCAGGTTTATCGTTTCTTATTTAAAATTAATAAAAAACTATAAAAGGTAGACTTACAAATTACCTAAGGAATCTAGTGTAGAAAGTTAAACTACATTGTAAAATTTTTAAAATTAATCAATATGTCTACAGGTAAATTATCAATTTTTCGTAAAGTGAGGTTAACTTACGTGAAATTTTTATAAAATGCAATATTCTTCTATTCTTATCTATAAAACTTTTAGAACCAAAACAACGCCTCATAATTAAGAGAATAAGTTCTCATCCAAATCAAGCACCAAATGTTGCCACCGCTGTACAAAATCTACCACTTGGAAACCAAAAAAAACTTCTTGCACAGGAGAAATACTATCTCCAGCAGCAGGGTGTTAGTCCAATGTCCAGAAATATAAAAAGGGAGCCCGTACATGCTCGATTAGGCATCAAGTTAAATACACAACAAAGAAATCGTGTGCAACACTTTGGAACAAATACTTCAAGTTTGATGCCAAAGAAAAGGAAGAGAAGGAATCGCGGACCCAAAAACCAGGCACAAAAACGGCTTAACGATATCAGAAAGAATTTACAAAACAACATGCAGAAAAAGACATTTCATATTCAAAATCTCAGTAATAATAGTAACAATAACAACAAACAGACATTTTTTAAACTACGACGACAAATTGCTGAGCCATCAGATTTGACTATTCATGTTAACAATGTTAATCATGGCAATAGCACGTTTGTTAATAATAATAGATTCAAGTTGATGTTAAATCAACAATTACAGAATCAGATTAAGAGAATCCAACAGCGAGTTCAAGATCATGAATTAAATATGAACATAAGAAAGGTTACTCCAGTTTCTACCAATATAGCATTAAACGAAAGATTCACCTTCCTGACTTAATTGATTTGATCACTCACTCTTATGTTTAAGAATTTTTACGTTAAGTTATCAGTTACATAAATTCTATAATTATTTTTTTATAATTTAAGGTCTGTTCGAATAATCTCTAGTTTTTAAGATATGAATATGTTGATAGAATTTATTTTAATAAACTTGTTTTATGCATATACTTTCGAGTTTTAAAAACGAAACATTGACCTACATAAATAGTTAATACGCAAATAGAATATCCAGTCTCCAAACAACATCCAGTTTTTATTGATTTTTTTTGTTGTTGTAGCTGTAGAATACCTGAATTATAAAGAACATTGAAAATTTGTTCGCAAAACTGGTTATATTTCATTCATTGACATGTAATCCACACAGCATCCACGAACAAAGTCTGGAAAGTAATTGATCGTTGTTTCACTCTATGTAAATTGTAAATGGTGTGTTTTATGAAAGCATGCGCGCCTAAACCCATTCGCGTTAATTCCAATTTTATTATTGTTGCGGTCGCTTCGGTTGTATATTATAACATTATTAATCAAAATTGTTTTTGTTATATGCACCGAGATTTTGTTATATTAATAAAGTGCAACTTTAATTGATACGTGTGTTTTATTGTCTTTGAATGCACAATCGATTTGCGTCTTTTTGATTTTCTCTCATTTTAAATTTTCATTAAATATACTTTATCGCACTTTTATTGGCGAGATTAAAAGCTTTTGTGTACATTTTTACAGACAATTTAAGGTAAGTCACGAATGTATGCTCAAATGAATATTTTACGAAATTTTATTATTAATGAATAACATTTACACTAGTATTTAAATACTACATTTTGATTTGATATTATCGATATTATTATTGAGATTTTTCTAAAGATAAACCTACCTATGTCGATTATATAGATTTTTTTAAATAAAATTGTACATGATAAGGAAATTGTATTTTAATCTATTCTTTATCGTCAATGCTATATAGAAACATATTCTATGAATTAATCATATAATAGTTGTATAAAAGTTTGTTATATGAATAAAATAACAGTATTTTAATGTCTATATAAATGGAAATAATATTTTTTGTGACAAGTTTATTGTTATGTAAAATTTATATAAGCTAATGTATAAATTCATTTGTTCCAACAGTGGAAAAGGTCGTTTTCACATGATTTATTTGCTGGGAAATTAATTTGCAGTTTGTGTAAGGCTTCACCAAATGGAAAATTGATTTAAGAACTTTTCACCAAGTTTTTAAAGAGATTTCAAAAGTCATTCACGTTAAAAATTCTTTATATTATCAAACGCGGAATATTAATTTGTTTATAAAATACATTATTTATTAATTTCATTATCGAAATTATGCAAATTGAATAACAAATCCGACAATTTAAACTAGAAATAATACTTTTCGTGATAATTATATATGTATATATAATAATCAATTAAATTGTTACCAAAAAAATTTCTGCTGTTTATACATTGATAAAACTTGGTTTATCATTAAATTAACACTCGACGTGGTATAATATTTGGAATTTATAGGTATATTTTACACAACATTGAACAGCAGAATGGAAGATTTAGAAAATAATGGTGGATTACCAAAAATTGAAAAACTCCAAGTATACCAAATCCGTTGGCTCATATTGGCTATATTTGTTATGTTTAGTGCCTCAAATGCCATGCAATGGATACAATATTCGATAATAGCTGATGTTATATGTGATTATTACAACATTTCGACAAATTGGGTCGATTGGACATCAATGATTTACATGATTTTATATATTCCATTCATATTTCCTGGCAGTTATCTTTTAGACAAACTAGTAAGTGATCAACGTTTTATCTTAATTATTTTAATTACTGAAAATTATATACAAAGTTTTAATTTGTTTGTTTTTAAACAGCTTATTATCTTAAAAAACAGATAATTATTTATTTCGGTTCAGGGTCTCCGTTTGGCGATAATAATCGGCGTTACTGGAACTTGCATTGGTTCTTGGATAAAAGTTGGTTCCGTGTCACCGGATCGTTTCTGGGTGGGTTTTTTGGGCCAGAGTTTTGTGGCCCTGTCACAAGTATTCGTCCTTTCAGTACCAGCTCGTTTGGCAGCTGTTTGGTTCAGTGCATCGCAAGTTTCTTCAGCATGCAGTATTGGCGTTTTCGGCAATCAGGTACATTTTAATCAACTTTTATTGTTTAAACTAGTTTAAAAAGGGGGCCCAACGTGACATTGACACGAGTTTATATCGTAATTGAGAATTATATTAGATAAATGTTGTCTATACCGGAAATCCTACTGTTAGACGTTTATTAATGGTTTCTTAGTTGAAGATTAATTGTTTTACAGCTTGGAGTGGCTATTGGATTTCTTTTGCCACCAATGTTGGTCGAGAAAGGTACCAAAGAGCAAATTACCCAGGATTTGTATATTATGTTTATTGGTGTGGCAATTTTAACATCAGTTTTACTGGTTTTGGTACTAATTTGTAAGTTAATTAATGAATTTTATATGTTTTCCATTATGAATTCGTAATTTTGTTGAATTAGTCTTCAAAGATGCACCTCCAACACCACCATCGTACGCTCAAGCCCAACAAGAAGGCAATGATGATGTGAATTTCTTGCAATCGTTGAAAAACTTACTGAAAAATCGTTCATATGTTTTGTTAACACTCGCTTATGGTATTAATGTTGGAATTTTTTATGCCATCTCAACGCTATTGAATCAAATTATTTTGGAATATTACCCAGTAAGTTAATTAAAGACAAATTAATAAAGTTTTCATATATTGATTGTAATGGTATTAGGATGGAGCATCGGATGCTGGGCGAATTGGCTTGGTCATTGTGTTTGCTGGTATGATTGGATCGGTTTGTTGTGGTGTTGTTTTGGATCGGTACCATCGATTCAAGTAAGTTGCCAACAAAATTACTTAATAAATTTTACGGTCTATAAATTTTTTCGAAATAGATATATTTAAATACGGATTCCACTAGAGTGTAAAGGAATGTTTGGGAAACACGTAAAGAAAATTTCAGTAAAATGTATAAATTCAGATAAAAGTTATAAATTCTTAAATTTACTTTAGTAGTTATTTTTTAAAGTGGCGCATTCTCCAAAACTGCAAGACATTTTTCAACGTGTAATATTCCTTTTACTTAGTACATTTTTATGATTGCCGTTAAATTGTCGAGAAATATGTAGTGAACTTATAGAAAAAATATACACTTAAATACAGTTCTCGAAACAAAAGTTATAAATTGTTGAAAATTATTTTATAAATTTTTCTACTTGGCGCATTCACCAAAATTTTAGCTACATTCTTTCACCTACAATTTTATTTATGATCGTTATAATTTTATGCAGTTTTCAGTACACTATAGGAAAATCCTTGACAAAGCTATAAAAAAAAATTGTATTTAAATATGATGCTTTAGGTAAAAGTTATAAATTGTTAAATTTACTTTGTTTTTTTTTAAGTGGCGCATTCACCAAAATTTTAAGAGAATTTTTCAACGTACAATACTCATTTTTTTTAGTGCATTTTTACATGATTATCGTTAAATTGCCAAGAAATATCTAATTAACTTATAGAAAAAATATACATTAAAATATATTTCTTGAAACGTAAGCCATAAATTGTTGAACATTATTTTATAAATTTTTCTACTTGGCGCATTCACCAAAATTTTAACTACATTCTTTCACCTACAATTTTATTTATGATCGTTATAATTTAATGCAGCTTTCAGTACATTAAAGGAAAATCCCTGGCAAAACTATAGAAAAAACTGTATTAAAATATGATGTTTTAGATAAAAGTTATAAATTGTTAAAGTTTGACGAAAAAGTTTCACTCTTTCTCTGTCTGCAAATCGTTTTTTAATCAATACGTTTTAATGTTGTATTCA